>PVLA01001458.1:144964-357009 GCA_004027455.1 Hydrochoerus hydrochaeris | reverse complement strand
TTTAAAGGAAAGCAATAGACTGCTAGACAGAGGCTTCTTGAAGGAATTTATTTGCAATCTCTGTGTCACTTTTTCCTCTGTTGAAATATGTATAGTGTTGCTTCTATGCAGGGCCTTCACTCTTGCAGTGCCTGCTGAAGCTTGGGGTTCACACTTTATTCATTCCATCAACAGTCATTAACACAAAGCCTTATCACAGGATGGTGTTAAAATTCAGATTTTTTAGGAATTTCCCTGAGCAGAATGGAACCAGCCTCTGCCAACAAAATGCATCACTGTGGGCCCGATTATAAAATATTGTTCAAGTGCATGGGTTTTGCTGGATACAGGAAGCAAGTTTTTGGACCGTTACCTGAAGACTTAGGGCTGGTTAAGGCAGGTTTCTAAAGCTTACAAGTTTCCGAACAATAGCTGAGCAAGGCTGCTTCAAATGCTTTGCAAAATCTACGACCTACTTAAGAATGGTACCCCATTTTAAAAAGGGATTTAAGTTACAAAGAAAAGAAGTAAATGCAAATAAAATCATTGAATCATGGGGTAGTGGTGGTGGAGAGAAGACTTCTAAATGAATTTCACTTTGAGCTGCTTGGCAGCCTGCAAGCAAGAGTGAAGAAAATGGAAAGAATGTTGGCTCTGGAAGCAGAAAAAGTGGTTTCCAGTTTGGCAGCATGCTGCTGTTACTTGCTGGCAGGGTGGCATTGGTTTTTCTCTTAAAGGACCTTCTTGTAGTCTGAGTATTTTAAAAGTGTGGACAGTAAGAATCTGCAAGAATATTGAGGAGGTTCAAGGAGATACTGTATATGAAGAAAACCTATAATAAAGATGAAAGCTATAATTATAATTTACATTATCCAATAAAAATATTTTTTTCTTAAATCAGATAATGTTTTATTAGTCTTGGTACCCTTGGGGTCTTTACCAGTAACAACATAATGTGTTTATTCGGTTTAGCAAGAAAGCAAGGAGATTCATCTGTAAGTGGTTTTTCTTCAAGCTTGAGTAAATGGCCTACTTCTTACACTTTGAATTGCTGCACTTCGAACTCACGACCATAGTGCTAAACAGGCTTTCAGGCTTCATTTGCCAGCCTCCCCACTACCTACCTACGTCCACAATATCTTAATTCTTTCCGCTTCCTACACGAGCTTTAAGAAGTCAAATTGGCTGTTTTATGGCACCTTAATATCACTTAATTTTTCCTCATGGTATCTAACATCACTTCACATTTGCATCAATATGCACCTTCATTATTATATTTATTATTAATCAGTGGTTATAATCAGATTAATATGAATCCCATTATCAAAGTAATAAAATCACAATTATCACTACTATAATCATGTGATTTATTAGCACAGTTATTTATATCATTCTGTTGGTAACTGGCTCCCATATCATAAACTCCGACCTCTCGACACAGCAGAGGATATTCATTCATCGGCTGTTGCTGAATCTATCCCAGTGCCCGGTAGGTGGTGGGCGCCTCTCTGGAACCGTCCAGTTGAGGTGGAGGCCTAGAGTGTGCTAGAAGAGAGCACCATGGCAAGGTGCACAAGGCTGTCTACAGTTTCAGGATGGGGGGTTGCAGCTCCCTAGCCTGGACTTTGATAAACAAACTTGGCTTGCCACTTTTGCAAAGTGAACAGAGTAGCAAATGTTTTAGGAGGTGGCAGACTCCACCCCTTTACACCACACGACAAACAAGCTCAAAAGTAGCCTGAAAAGTCTTTCGTGGATCAGGCACGCGGACTGCTGTCTAGGCTCGCAGTCCAGGCTCGCGCTCCAAGGCACGAGTTGGACGGCGCCCTGCAATACTGCGGCGCGCGAGCCCGGGGCGTGCCAGCTGAAGACCGACCCGGGACAGCCCCCTTCTCAGCTCTCCCGCGCGAACCCCGGCCGGACCACTCCACTCCCAGCCTTCGCTGCAGGGGGGAGCCCGGTGCGCTCGCCCCGGCCGGCGCCTCCCGCCGCGCACCAGGGTGGCTTGCTCTCGAGCCGCTTGGGTTGCGAAGTACCCAGGTCGCAAAGGTGGGTCAGACGCCCGCGGCTCCAGGCCCGGCGAGGCGGCGGCGAGCAGGCGGTGCGGCGCGCTCCCCCCGGCCAGGGCGCAGAGTGCGCCCCTCCCCTGGCCCGCCCGAGCTGCGGGCGGAGCGCGCTAGCCGCACGGCCCCGGGCAGTTCTCCGAGCGCCAAGCTCGTGTCCAGCCAGGCCCCCGCGGCCACGTGCTAGGAGGAAGCTGGAGCCCCGTTAGGAAGATGGAGTTGGCGACTCGCTCCCAGGTGAGGGTCCAGACGGCCCCATGGCTGCTTTTCCTTAATGCCCGGGTGCAGCCCTCGGCCTTGGACTGGAAACGTGGCCCTTGGCCGGGCGCTGAGGCTTGCGCGTGCTCGTCCCGCGAGCGCCGGAGCGGTTGCGCCCAGCAGGGATGCGCCGCAGTTCCCCGTCGGGCCACCGGGACTCGAGCGGTGGGGCCCGGGCCGCCGCGGGCGCAGACCCCAGGTGTGGGCGCCTTGGCAGGGAGGTGCGGCGGGGGCGCAATGCCTGCGTTTGCAGAGCTCCCGAGACCGAGTTGGGGGTGGGGGAGGGTTTTGGTGTGGTACCTTTCTTCTTGCAGAAATTGGCGCAGAGATGAGGAAGTTTAAGAAAAGTGCTATTTTCTTTAAAAAACAAAACAAAAGAGTTTAGAGTCAGACTATCCCAACTGGGGTAATGGAATTAAAAACAAATTGCTTTTGTGTTTGTTCTAGATCTTTTTTCAAGAAATTTGTAACCACTTAGGGGGAAATAGCAACGTCATTAGGCCAAGTTAAGAAACAAACAGCTGCAAGATCCCAAATCATATACACAGCACGACCCCAATTACGCACTCTGGGCCTAACTAGGCTTTAAAACCCGTTAATAAACACTTGAGGGTAAGTTCCCTCGACGTTTTCGGTGGGTGGCGGGAATGTGAATGTGTTTCCAAAGCGCTTTTTTCTACTTTTAAAAGTAAAACGACATACGTTTTTTATTCAGAAGTAAGCAATAAGGTTTTTCAAAAGAACAAAGTACTAAAAAAGGGAAGGAAACAGCCACCCCACTGCTCTGGCAGCCTGAGATGGTTTATGCGAGGATTGGGCTGCTGCTGGGTTTGGTGAGCGGCTCCCTGCTTCCGCCTTCCCCCCTGGTGCTCACCTCCTGTTCTTTACCTGGGCGCCTTGCCGGGAGGTGGGGCGGTGGCCAGGAGCCGAGAGACCCCGCCTGCCCAGGCCCCTCCCAGGCACCTGTCTGGTGACCAGTTCACCACTAATGGTCGCTTTGTCTACTCAGTAATTTCTGAAAGCCTTCTTGAAGCTGGACACTTGACAACAATCTGGTGTTGTGGATGTTTGTGAAAAAATTGTCAAAATTCTCCAGTGGTGGGAGGTATTAAAAACAGAAACAATAAACAAGCCTGAGGGTTAGATGTATGTGCTTTTGGCATGTATTGGTATCCTGTGCCTCCGAAAGTTTTGACTTCTCCAAGATTTAAAAAATAAAGAACAGAAGCACCCCGAAAGCACCTTTGGAAGAATTGGGTTTCTTGTGCATTTCATTGGGAAGTGAATCATGATGTGGCACCTGAAACCTTCTGTTTGAAAGTTCTTTGCGCTTTGACTGGTTACTGTCAAAGAATAAGGCTGATTTTTTTGTTCTAAATGTTAAAACTTTACCACGTGGAGTTTATCCACATATTATGTAAGACCCATTATACACCAATTAGGGCGAATTAACTATATGTAAGATGGTGTTTTTTTTTTCTTTTCTAAAGACTTAATTGGCAGCATAAATAAGATGTGATTTTTCCAGTGGAAATGTGCCTGCTCATCATAATTAAAGTGTGAGCAGATTATATCATCCTTACATTAACCGTGTGGTTCTGTGGGGTGGACAAGTGACTGCATAAGTACACTTAATGAAGATTTTAGGCACAACAAGGTGTTAAATTTGTGTCTTCAGCCTTATGAAAAAATTTCCAGCTCTTGGAAAGCAGAGAGCTGAAAAGTGTTCCCAGCAAAGTAGCTTCAGCGGAATAGTAGTGAGTGGGCAGGAGTTGCTCATTTACACTGTGAACTGTTTCCAAGTCTGCTATTCTGTGGTCCCCATGTAGTGTGGGGTTTGATGTCCTCAGGCAATCATCATGCCTCCTGTGGACGGCAGTGCTGGTTGGATTAGCCACTGTGTCTTTGTGCTTTCATATTGAGAGACAGAAACAATACCTGGGAAAGGCAAGGGTGTGATCTTAAGGTCTCCGTGGTGCAGCTCTCTGTAGCTGGAGGCCAGTGCCTTTTGGCTTCCTAGCAGAGAAACTGGTAGGTCCTGAATGCCCCCAGCCTCCTTTTACTCTTGTTGCCTCAGGGTGGGAGTTGGGCTCTTTGAGAAGGAAATGATGCTGAATGTTTCATGAATATGCATGAGGTGTGCTGTTGAAGGGGCAAAGGGGGCTTTTTCTGGAGTTGGCCTCAGGGCTACAAAGTGCACCCTTCTGAACTCATCTTGTGGCTTTTTAAAAGGTATGAACAGAGCCCCAGAAACTAGTAAGTGAGGGGGGTCATTAGTGATTATGGAAGGTCTGTGATTTGCCATTTTAATTGTATTTAAAGGGCTAATTCTCCGTAGCAGCACTGAATTTTCAGAGAACATGTCAGATCTGACCAGGTACACAGGGATAGAAAGCCATGAGATGTTATGTGACGTAAAACAGCGCATGAGTTAGAGTATATTAATGAAAAAGAGCATTGCAGCCATTCGGCTAGAATAGTCCAAGCATACTAATACTCAGAGGTTCTTGAGTTTTCCTTTACTCCTTAGCCCTCTATGTGTTATAATTTAGAATTTTTACTCCCAAGACCCAGTTTGGTTTTATAAAAGACTTCTAGCTTTACTTGCCAGAAGTTGCTGTTGTGTGTGGGGTTACAGATAAGAAAATATTAAGTTGGACCATTTTATATTTTTGTTTATGGGAAGCTGTGGTTTGCGAGTATCTTGAAGTAGGAAAATCAGAGGCATATTTGGTAAATGTAGCCAGAGTGAGCATGCAGAGCAGTTTAGCTTCTAGGGTAGTGAATGGTAACACTCCGTGTGCAGCTGTAAAATAATATATCAGTGAGTCTCATAAGCTCCAGGACTCTGAGGGATTCCACATGCTGCTTTTTAAACATTTCACTGCAGTTCAGTACACAGCTTGCTGAAGGTTTACAGGCCACACCCACCTTTTATAACCCATACCTGCATCAAAAATATATCTGTTGCTCTAAAACAACTTTATAATGAGTGAACCTACTGTTTGACCTCTAGACACCCAACTTTTCACCAAAAGCACATTTTCAGGAATGCCGTTTAGGAGACTGTTACTGAAATAACTGAGACAAAGGACAGTCCTTTAATAAGGGAGTCTGCGCCACACAGGGGACAAGCTCAGCACAGCGTCCCCCAGCTTTCAGGGCCAAGGAGATCAATCTGCAAATTCCCCACAGCCCTACCTGGGCACCCAAGCACAGCGGCTGCATGGTCCCCGGGTCTCTCGGTTTTCTTAGGCATCAGAGGGTGGCAAAGAACAGACCACTAAGACAGCTGCTCCCTCCCCCGCTCTCACCAGCAGTCTGGATGCTCTAAATTCTGAGGGACAACGTTCACTGTTTCAGTACAACTGTCAGAAGCCCTGGTCCTCAGGCAGACACAAACTCCACTCTCTCAGCTCCAACAGTGGGACAAAACACAAGGGGAAATAAACGCCCTAGGAAAACAAGGTGTTGAAGGTTCCTCTTTACCAGACAGTAAATATGTTATAAAGAAATAGTAAGGAAAAAGAGTTTTAAAAAACAAATTTGTTACACAGAGAATCCTTGCAGGTTGTTCACAGTGACGCAGAAAAAGAAACCCCAAAACCCCATCAGCGTGGACTCCGCCAGAAAACTAAGATACACTTTCCACTGTTGGTCATGTTGCCCAGTTCCTTCAAGGACAAACACTTTGCAGTGAGGACAGTTAATACATATGATATATGTGTTCCTAATGAAACATTATATAGTTGTTAGAAATGAAACTAAACCTCAAAAAAACAAGCCTAGTTCTAGCAGTGCTGAAGAAAGCGGAATTCAAAGAGCAATCAGATTATCAGGGTTAGGATGCACTACAATGAGGCACAGTTTTCATTTCTGTGTTTTGTTATTACTTGGACTATCACAAAGGCCATGTAACAATCATTCCTATATAACCAGGTGTGGTGGCACATGCAGGTGGCACTCAAGACTGAAGCAGGAAGATCTTAACTTACCAGGATGTGGATCAGTGGGAAGGCCCTGGGTTCAATTCCCAATACTACCACCACCACCACCACATTAAAAAAAAATAAAAGCCTCGTGTATCTTCCATATTTCTAAGCTGCCTTTTACAGAAAGCATAAAGTAAAATCTATACCAGATTTGCTGCTGCTAAGACCCCAGGTCTTTCTGGTTAAAGGGAGAGGAACACCCCCACACATGTGCTTGAGAATCTCAGTAGTACCCCACATTAGGCAAAGATTTCTCTCTTTCAGGGAAAGTTTCATGCCCTGGGCACCAGGATTTCCCAAGCCAAGGATCCCACAGAGATTCTGGGCACAGACTCCTCCCTGAGCTCCTCCTCCACAAACTGCCTTGGGCAAATTAGCCAGTTGAGCCTTATCTTTAAAATGTAGATAAATACAAGGACGTCACAGAACTCCAGAAATGAATCAGTCACAGCTTTACATAGGCAGCACAGCTTGACTTTTCAAACCTGAGTGAGTTTCCTTGTCTGGATGTGGGTCAGGGCCCCTCAAGGGCTCCTTCCTCTTTCCAAGTTCCAGGCTACAAAGAACCCCAAGGCCCAGAGCCAGAGCTTAAGAGCTCCGCAAAGGCAGGGGGGCTGTCAGGGAAGGTGGGAAGAAACAGAGATCTGTGGCTTGGTTCTTCCATCGTGACTAACACCACCTGACACTTAGTAGGTGCTAAATGAGCATCTGATAGAGAGACTAACCTAGTCAGGGCATCCTCTGATAATCATGAGAAATAAGGATCAATCATTTATGGAACTAAAACTCTGGTATATGGGCAATAAACCCTGGCATCCTGTGTCTGCCATGTACCATGTCCTTGGGTCCCTTCTGTAGAAGCCCTGCAGAGGGATGAGGGGCACAGCTGTCTGACAGCCCCTATCATGAATCTTCACTTGAGAGGGTCGTGTGTACCTGGAAGGGCCTTGCGTTTATAAGCGCACCTGGTTTTTTGGCATAAATCCTGGTACCCTCCTGCCGGCAAACCTCATCTGTGATGAGGGTCCCAGGATTTTCCTCAGGATAGTGACTGGTGACTCCAAATTATGTGGCAGGTAAAAATGGTAATTATTCAGCCAGTGTGTAAAGGGACTGGCATATATAGCAGGTACAAATATTTTGTTGAATAAAAATAAATGGAGCTGGGCATGAAGACTCAAGAGGCTCAGGCAGGAAGATCACAAGTTTGAATCCAGCCTGGGCATGTTATCAACTTTATGAGATCCTGTCTCAAATAAAACAAAAAAACATGGCGAGGGGTGGGAGAAGATTGAGGGTTGAAGATGTAGCTCAGTGCCAGGGCCCTGGGCTCAATCTCCGGTACCTTGCAGGTCAAAACCAAACCAACCAAAAGCTTATGGCCCAGAGGACAGTGTGAGTGGAAGTTTGAGTTATGCTGGGCTGGAAGGAACATCCTGTGAACAAAGCCGCTTGTCTTTCTGTTGCACTAATGTGGAAGCCAGTTCATGCCTGTCCGAGGCCTGGAGGGATGACAGGCTCCATCTGCCTCTGTAGAAATTTTCTCATAAATCTCCAGTTTTATCTTTCAGAGTCATTCTTGTTTTGCATTCCATCCTATGATACATTTATATCTTAATGAAAAATGAAATTCTAAAGAACTATTCTGGGGGGAAACATCCCTGATGTCCCTGTAGGCTTTCAAGCCCTGTGGCTCCCAGATGGGAGAAGCATGGAATTGCCAAGCGTAAAATTGATAAATCGTATCTATACTAAATATGAAAAAGAAGAGATAGCTCCCTCCTACCGGCCTGGAATAATATCTTTGTGTTTGAAGCTCTGACTCTGAAAGGCATTAAATGGTGGTGGTTGGTGGTGGTGGGGGGTTAGGCATCTGGAAATGACCTAAGGACCTTTTTTAGTGTAAAATGTCTAGTGTCTTTGTTTCCGTTATCCTTTGTTTAAAAAGAAAGACTAAAGCTGGGAATTGTGGTGCATGGCTGTTGTCCTCCTGTAATCTCTGGAAGGCTGAGATAGTTTGGAGACTAGTCTGGGCAACTTGGTGAGACCCTGTCTCAAAATAAAGACAGCATTAAACAGGACTGGGTTTCACCTCAGCGTGAAGGCCTTAGCTTCAGGGCAATCCCCAGGAATGCCAAGAAAGGCTGCACTTAGTATTTTTTTTCTCTCATCCTCTCTCATTTTCTCACTTGTCTCATTTTTCTGCCCTAAAGAAGTAGTATTAGTCATTTTTCTTTTGGAAGTTTTTCAGTAAAGTCATTAAAGTCATGGGGTCCCATGCAGTGTACCTTTGCCACACATACATGTGACCTTTTATGGAACACTGCCTTTACCTGACTATAAAAAGAGTCACCCTGTCTTGTACACTGCATACACTCCGGGGATTGCATGGTGGGGACACTCTGAACCGTCCTCGAGCTAAGTGGTTGTAATTAGGCACTGTAAAAAGATGTGCATTTGGTGAGTGTGTCATTCATGGTGGCACAGTGCCAAGAGCCACATGTTGTCAGCAGCCTGGAGGGCGCCTCCCAGAGGTGGTTGGGGCTCATTTTCCACTGCAGCAGTCAGTGCCCTTAGCAGGGCAGAAGTGTGCTGAGACGGTCCCTTTGGAAGGGATTCCGGAGCGGGCTGTGGGATGGGAAGAGCCCCAGCCCGCCTCCACCCAGCAGTTTGAAGAGCTGCTGCTGGGACTCTTGAAAGGCAGGCACCTCCAGGCTCCTGTTTCTGCCTGAGAGGTTCCTGCCTGTCCTGCCCCAGGCTCTCTCTGCCTGCAGCTGTGTAGACTCAGCTGCCATCACTGCCCTTGCAAAGTCTCCATGACCATCAGCCCAGTCTGTGTCACATGCCTCCTTGGATCACCTGCTCCCCTGCTGACTGCTGAAGCTCCTGGACTGACTTCTCTGTTCACCTTCATCACACTGCGCTGACATTGTCTAAAGATGGCCTCGCATGTTGCTGCATGCAACCCATTATTTATGTTGATTTTTTTGTAGCCCAGGTTACCTCAAGCCTGTGGCCTTCCAGGCTGTATACAGGTGTTACAGTTCTTTCTAGGTAAATGGGAGGGTTACACTTTCCCTGGCCCTTGAAACAGCAGGCTTTTTAACATGGTTCTGTCAGTGAAGTATGGCAGAAGTACTTTGTTACTCTTGGGTGGGGGGTGTCTGTAAATGCCAGCACAGTATTTATTGCATCTCACTTCCTCTGCTGCTGCACCTGCAGCCGGCCTGCGGAGTTAGGACCGTGTCATTCGCCTGTGATGAATGTATCATGTGAGCAAGGAAGAGTCCTTTTTTGTCTTGTTATTGGTTGAGATTTGGGGTTGTTTGCTGCTGCTTTCTCACCTGTCATATCCCGACAGACCGAGATGCCCTGTCTCAATTTTGGGTTTGCTCTGTGTTACATCTGAGTGACCGGGGTCATAGTGGTGGTGGTGATAGAGATCTTGTGGGTTTCTTTTGGTTGCTGGGGTGATAATAGTGAGGAGAACGGTAATTAATGGTTTGGAGTTCAGCAAGCTGAGAATCCCTAAGACATAGCAGTTTGTTTGCCAGTAGTATCTGTGGATAATACTGAGAGCAGGTTTGTCCAGGTTGATTGTCTTTCAGTGTCCAGAAGAATCTTAGCCGTTGACTTTACATTTCCTCTTTGCTGACCTCCCTGGAACAGGAAATAAACCAGCACTTTGTAAGTGATTTGGTTCATTTCATTCCTAGGATCTTTGCCAGAATTCCAGTTCACTGGCTGCATATCTGCTATTGAATACTCTTCTAAGCCTATGCAAACACATGTCTGCATTTCTCTTCCTTGACATTTTCTCTTTTAAAAATAAGTTACTCGGAGGGGGGGCACTCTTAGGTGTAATCAGTTGTATAGTGCACCTTTTACCGCCTTGTCCAAGGCTTTTCCATCATTCTAGATCCATTAAACAATGCCTTATACACCATTAACCTTTAACCTATTTTCTGAGAATTTGACTGCTTTGCATGTATCGTAAGTAGAATGATTTTTGTCCTTTTGTGCCTGGTTCATTTCACTTAACAGTGTTTCCAGGGACCATGGTATGTTGTATAGCATGCCCACATTTTACTTTTATATGTATGTAGAATCCTTTTTTAATCTGTTCATCTGTCAGTGGGCATTATGTGGCTATTGTGAGTAATGCTTTGACATACAGCGACTAAACATGTATACGAGTATCTGCAGAGGTGTTTCCTTTGAGTTCTTTTGATTTTCTACTTGAAAGGGCATTACCATGAGGTAATGCAAAATTGATTTTTGAGAAATCATGCTACTGTTTGAGACTGTAGTTGTGTCATTTTATATTCTCACCAGCATCATACAAGGGTTCCGATTTTTTATATTTATGCCAGTACTAGTTACTTGTTTTGTTGTTTTATAGTGGCCACTCGTAATAGGTGCCTCGTGGTTTTCATTTGCATTTCCTTGATAATTAGTGATGTTAAGTGCCTTTTCATGTGCTCCTTGGCTAACTGTATATCTGTGTTGGAGAAATGTTAATTCAAGTCACTTGCCTTTTTCTTTAATTTAAAATTTTGATTGTTTTATTTTTGCGTATGCTGGGAATTGAACCCAAGGCCTCGCGTATGCTAAGCAAGCACTTTGCCACGTGCACTTTCTTTTTTGAGAAACATGGTTTTATTAAATTTCCTAAGCTGACCTCAGACTTGCAGTCCTGCCTCAGCCTCCCGAGTAGCTGGGGTTAAAGGTGTGTACTACCATCCCTGGCTCCTAATTTCATCGAGTTTTTGGTAGTTAATGTGTTATGTATTTTGGATTTGTAAATATTTTCTGTAAGTTGCATAGTGCTTTAATTTGATGTAGTTCATTTCATCTTTTTTGTTGTTTACAGGAAATAATTGCCAAATCCAGGGCCATGAAGCTTTTCTCCTTGTTATCTTTCTTCTAAGAGTTTTATAGTTTTAGCTGTTTTTTTTTTTTTTTTAAGCTTTTTGAGACAGGATCTCTCATGTAGTTCAGGCTGGCCTTGAATTCTATGTATAGCCTAGATTGGCCTCAAACTTAGAGCAGCCCTCCTGCCTCAGCCTTCTAAGTGCTAGGATCACAGGCATGAACCGCCATGCTCAACCTTAGTTTTAGCTCTTAGGTTTAGACCTTTGGTCTATTCTGAATGGTTTTATAGCTGTTTTAGTAAGGGGTCCAACTTTACTCTCCTGCAAAATGGGGATGTATGCAGTTTGCCCAGCACTGTTGATTGGAAACCATGTGCTTTCCCTGTTGACTAGTCTTGGTGCTCTTGTCATAAATCATTTGGCTGCATATAATGGGTTATTTCTGCCTTCATGGCAGGACCACCCTGGTTTGATTACTGCAGTTGTGGAATAAGTATTGAGGTCAGGAACTGTGAGCCCTTCAGGGCTGCAGTATCCCCCTCCTGAAGACTGTTAAGGTTAGTTAGGATCCCTTGAGGTTCCATATGTATTTTAGGTTGCGAATGCTGCTGGAAGTTTGAGAGGAAGTTCATTGACTCCATAGAATGCTTTGGGCAACATGTCATCCTAACAGTATTGTCTTTCAACCCGTGACATGAAATGTCTCCGTTTGTTATGTTCTTTGTTTTTCAGTGATGTTTTATAGTTTTCAGTGTATAAGACTTTTGTTATTGGGATAACTTTATTTCTAAGTATTTTATTTTTTGTGATGCCAGCGTGAATGGAATTTTTAGATATTCTTTTCAGATTGTTAGTGTGGAACTGAGTTTTGTGTTGGTTTTATGCCCTGCAGTGTTGTTGAACTTATTAATTAGCACTAACTACCTTCTTAGAGAATCTTGAGGGTTCTTCTGTATGTGTGCAATCATGTCATTTCCTAACAGATGGCCTTTACTTCTTCCATTCCAAGACGGATGGTCCTTCTGTTTCTTAACTGATTGTTCTGGCTACAGTTTCCAATACTGTGCTGAAGAGAGGTGGTGAAAGCAGGCGGGCTTGTTTCTGATCTTAGGAAAAGGGTTTGCAGTCTTTCAGTCATGTTAGTTCTGGGTTAAATGGTGTTATCACCATTCTTATTGAGTATATTTAATTATGAAAGGGTACTGAATTTTGTCAGATGCTTTTTTTCTGCATCAGTTGAGGTGATTTTTTTTTTTTAACATGACACATGCATAACTGATTTTCATATGTTGAGCCCTCATGAACTGCAGGAATAAATTTCAGTTGGTGATCTTGTACAATCCTTTTCCTGTACTGTCAAATTTGATTTGGTGGTCTTTTCTTTTTTTGTTTTCCTTTTTAGTTTTTTTTGAGACAGGGTCTTGCTATGTAGTGCTGGCTGGCCTTGAACTCATGGGAATCCTCCTGCCTCAGCCTCCCAAGTACTGGGATTACAGGTGTGTGCTACCTCACCTGGCTTCTGGTCTTTTCTGTTGAGGATTTTTGCATCAATATTCATAAGGGATATTGCTCTATAGTTTTCTCTTAAGAACTTTGTCTGGCTTTGATATCAGAGTAAAGCTAGCCTCATAGAAATTAGGAAGTGTTCCCTTCTCTTCAATTTCTTTGGAATAGTTTCAGGAGGAATGGTATTAACTCTATAAATACAAATGTTCAACAGAGTTCACCAGTGAACCCATCTGTTTTGGAAGGGTTTTGTTGGAAGGGTTTTGATTACTAGCTGTCGGTCTATTCAGAGCTTCTGTTTCTTAATAATTCTGAGTCTCGGTAGGTTGTATGTTTGTCTATCTTATCTAGGTAGTTCGTTGGCATGCGTCATTTGTAGTACTTCTAAAAAATTCTTTTACTTCTGTAAGATTGGTAATACTGTTCTGTTTCTTTTCTTTTCTTTTTTTTTTTTTTTTGTACTGGGGATTGAACTCACGACCACGCGCTTGCCAGGCAGGCGCTTATGCTGCTGAGATAAATCCCCAGCAATACTGTTCTGTTTCATTTCCTAGTAGTAATTGAGGTTTTTTTTAGTCATTATAGCTGAAAGTTTTTAAGTTTATTTCCAAAGAACTGACTTTCAGTTTTACTAATGTTTTTCTTAGTCTATTTTATGTAGCTCTCCTGTGATTTTTAAAAATTTTTCCTCTTTTTACTAGCTTTGGGTTTAGTTTTCTATATGTATATTTTAATATCTAAAGTTAGTCTGAGCACTTTTTTCTGTTTTTAATAAGAGCCTTTGTAGTTGTAAATTTCCCTTTTAGCACAGGATCCCATATTTGGGTACATTTTGTTTCCATTTACCTTATATGATGAATATCATTTATCTAAAATTCTTGGCACCACAAAAAGTTTTTAGATTTCAGGGGGTTTTTGATTGTTGGTTTGTTTTTCAGATTTTGGAATATTTGCATAAACATGAAGCATTAAGGATAAGGATTAAAGATAGGAGCCAAGTCTAAACATTAAGTTCACTTATGTTTTATAAATACAATATGCACATAGGGTCAGTGTCATTTTATGCAATATTTTAAATAATTTTGTGCATGAAGCAAAGTTTCATCAATGAGATTTATCCACTTGTTAGTGCCATTTTGGCACTCAAAAGTTTCAAATTCTGGAGCATTTTGGATTTCCTATTTTTTTTGATTAGGGATGCTCAACCTATATTTTCAGATTTCTCTAGTGATTTCTTCTCAGACTCATTTACATTATTTTGAAATTTCCAGTTTTGCTTCTGTTGATTTCTACTTTCATTCTGTTGATCAAAAAACATAGTTTGTATGATGTCAGTCACTTAAAATGTATTCACACTTGTTTTGTGGCTTAGCAGTCAGTTTATCTTGCATAATTGTGTGTACTTGCAAAATGTAGATTTTGTTGTTGTTGGGTGGGGTGTTCTATATATGTATTAGTTGGTTTGGTTGATTGTTAAATTCTGTAATGTTCTTTTAGCTGTTTGGTGATTCTGTTATTAAGTGCAGGAGTCTATTATAAAACTGTTTCTTCAGTTCTGTCAGTGTTTGCTTCGTATATTTTGGAGCTTTGATTTTTGGTGCATATAATAAAAAAAAACGTTTTAATGAATTGACTTTTTGGTGAATTGACTTTTTTATCCATCAGTAGTGCCTTTGTCTTTCATAACTGCTGTTTACTTATCATTTATTATCTGATATTAGTCATTCCATTTCACTTTCCATCCTTTCACTTTTCACTTATCTGTCTTTCAGAACTAAAGTCAGTCTCCTATGATAGCATATGGTTGCATCCGATAGCATGGAGTTGCAGCTTTCTTTTTAATTCCATTTTGTCAGTCTCTTGATTGTGGAGTTCAATCCATGCAAACTGAAAATAATTGCTGGGTGGGAATGACTTAGTTTTTCATTGTGTTTTCTGTATGTCTTAACAGCTTTGATGACCCTTTTTCCTTCATTAGTACCTTTCCACCTAGTTTACTTCTTGTAGTGACACATTTTTGCACGGTCCTTTCTTTTCTGTGTATTCTACAAGATAGTTTCTTTGGTTATCATGGGGATTACGTGTAACATTTTAAAGTTAAAACAGTCAGTTTGAATGATACCATTTTAACTTCAGTGACATAGCCTTTGATATAACCTTTTCCTGTATGGTTCTGCTTTCTTCTCTTACTTTATTGATGTTGTAAATTACGTCTTTATGCACTGTGTACCCAATAATGCAGATTAGTAGTTTTTAACCCTGTAGAAAATAAAAAGTGGAGTTTTGAACTTACAGTAATGCTGGTTTTTATATTTCCGTTGTTTTTCTTTGCTCAAAAACTATGTTTTGGTTTGTCTTTGAGTTAATATTGGTGTCCTTCTGTTTTAACCTGGAGGACCCTGGCCTTTTCCATATCTGTGCTCTTCATTTGCATAGTATCAGGTGATGGTGAACATCGTCTTATGCACTTTTTGGCCATTTGGAGAAAAGTCCTGTCCTTTACCATTTGTTGACTGGGATTTTTGTGCTTCAGTCTTAAGGTATCTTTATGTTTTGATAGTGGATCCTTATTAGATCAATGTTGTGGAAGTATATATCATATTCTGTAGGTTATCTTTTCAAAAGCTTTTAATTTTGACAAAGTCCAGTTTACACGATCTTTGCATTTTGTTGCTTGTGCCTTTTAATGCTTATAGTTTTTGAAGTGCTAAATACTATTATATAATTATTGAAAATTGTCCTGTATAGCAGTTTAGGAATGTTTTTGCAGTGACATTCTCAGGCTCTGTGTCTTGAATAAGACTAGGCTGCAGTTTACCTTTCTTTCACATGAGAGGAGCTGTGTCAATTTATGGATGAGATTCCACTGCAGCCTGGTAATCTTTGATCTTATCATTCACTGAACTGTAAGGAGTAATTGATGTAACTCCATCAACTTGTGTCTTTTCCTGGTAATATTGAAATCTCACTGAATATACTTTTACTGCAAAAAAAATCAACAGTCCTGTTTTAGATGTTACTAAGGTTTGGAAGAGATTTAATGATGCATTCCTTTGAAGTTCTATAGTGATTGAAGACTTGGTCTGCAGGTGGCCCTGTTGAGAGGTGGTGGAACCTTGGGGTAGTGATGCCTGGGGGTGGATGGCCTTTAAGTCATTGAGGGAACCCAGTCTGTCTCTGGCTTCTTGTTCTTCTCATGAACTTTTCCATGCATATGAACCTCCACCACAATGTGACTGCTTGCCATGACATGGGCTTCTGCATTGTCATCTGTCACCCATCATAGATCCCTTCCAGAGCCAGAATCTGTGCCATGCACTTTGGACTTTGAGCCCCTAAAATTGTGAGCTAAACAATAGTTCTTTAGTTTTAGTTAGTTGTTTTAACCTGACGTGCACAATTAAAGGAGAAAAGGTTTATTTTGAGTCGTGGTTGCAGAGGTTTCAGTTCATGGTCATCTGGGCTCCAAGGCATCTGGCTCCAAGGCATCATAGCAGAAGGGCATGGTGGAGGCAGTCTACAAAGAGAGAGTGCAGGAAGAGATCTAGAACAAGATGAGTATGTACCTTCAAAGCTAGGTCCCCCATGGCTCAACTCCTCTCACTGTGACCTTACCCGTTAATAGGCCATTTACCTGTGGATTCATCAATGGATTGATCCTCTGACAAGGCTAGAACACTCTTGATCCATTTGCCTTCTGCTCAACCCATGGGGCTTTGGGGGACGTTTTAGATCTAAACCCTAAGAGTCCATCCCCTTGTATATAACCAGGCTTCTTTTGTGAAATGTGCCATTTGTCCTCTTGCCAGTTCTGTATAGCAGTGTTTGCTGGTCACATATTGGCTATCATTGAGCATGTCCTTAAAAATGTGAAACACACATACCTGTACTCTCAGCACTCCCAGAGGCTGAGTCAAGAGGATGAGGAACTCCAACCCAGCCTGGGCAGTTTACTGACTTAGCAAAGACTGTCTTAAAAAAAAAAAAAAAAAAAAAAGATTGGCAATGTGCCTTAGTATGAAAACCCTGAGTTCAATCCTAATACCGCCAAAACAACATTTGAACACACAAGTGTTGCTGAGTTGCTAGATATGAATGCTTGTTTTAATTTCATTTCTTTCATTAGGTTGATGGAGGACTTCTAAAATGTTTATAGACTCTTCGGTACTGCTCAGTCAGTGAATTTTCATTGTTTTACTTATTTTGTCAGTGTGACTCAGTATATTTCACTGTGTCTGAGATTTTTTAGTAATGTTAATAACCTTTTTTTTTGGTTTAATTTTAATTACCAAAATTGAGCTCATGACCTTATGCTTGCCAGGCAGGTGCTGAGCCACTGAGCTAAATCCCTGGTCCTTTGGTCATATTTTTGGCAGATTTTTGTTCCGACCTTCATTTATTTATTTATTTTTCTAAATTTTGTTTCCTTTTAATTAAGAAGCTTTAGATTGTCATGGGGTCAGTGAGATACTTTTCCATGTTAATATTCTTAATATTGATAGTTAAGTTCTTCCCATGCAGATAACAGGTGCATATTTACATTAAGTATTCTGTTTATTTCTTATTTAACTCTGATCATGTGGTTTGTACTATAAGGAAAGAAGAATCGCCCATTTTATTCCCCAAGCTGGCAGGGGCAGACCTTTCCTTTCTCATTGATTTGTGGTATTTCTGTTACCACATTTTAATTTTATGTGCTAGGATCTATTTTCAGGCCATTTGTATTGGGCAGGTATTTCTGCCTTTTTTTTTTTTTTCTTAACTAAGGTGTAATGTGACACAGAAAAATTCACACTTTTGTTGGGCATGGTGGCACATAACTGTAACCTTAGCTACTGGGGAAGCCAAGGCAGGACAAAATGACCCTGTTTGAAAATAAAATTTTTAAAAAGTCTAAGAATATAGCTCAACAGAGTGCTTTCCTAGGATGTGCAGGTTCTTCAATCCTA
Source organism: Hydrochoerus hydrochaeris (assembly GCA_004027455.1). Lineage (NCBI taxonomy): Eukaryota > Metazoa > Chordata > Mammalia > Rodentia > Hydrochaeridae > Hydrochoerus > Hydrochoerus hydrochaeris. The sequence continues at coordinate 339,388 of PVLA01001458.1, read as the reverse complement.
GTTCTGCAAGAAAAAAAAATCCCTTCTTTTAAGCGTTCAGTTCTGAGTTTCGGTGCGCCAGCAGCTGTGTAAGTGGCACCCCCATTCAATTCTGTCACCCCTCTGAAGTTTCCTGTTCTTTCTTTGTATCAGCCCCCATCTCTAGCCTCAGGCAATCATTGATGTGTTTTGGTTTCTTCCAAAATGTCATAGAAGTGGAGTTATACACTATGTATTCTTTTTCTCCTGGTGTAATGCATTTGAGATTTATCCATGGTGTGTCAGCATCTCATTGTTTTTAATAGTGGAATGGTACCGTTCCCTTTAGTATATTGCCTTTAGTTAGTCCATTCCCTAGTTGACTTGGATTATGTATTGGTTTGTGAATAAATCTGATACATAGAACTTTTATGTTTGTATATTTGTGATGTGTAGAACTCACAATCATTTTGGGGTATTTGTGCATTTTTTTTGATCCTGCATACGAGTTTCATATGAGACCAAGTTTTCATTCATGTAGGTAAACACCTTGGTGTGGGCTGCTGGGTCTGTGATAAGTGGATATTTAACTTTACAGGGAACTGCCAAGTTTTTGAGAGTGGCTCTACCATTTTGATTTCAGTCAGTAGTTTATGAGTCCTGGTTGCTCCACATTCTTGTCAGCCTTTGGTATACTTTTAAAGCCATTCTGGTAGCTGTGTAGTTGTATCTTAATTTTAATTTACCTTTCCCTGATGGCTAAGGATGTTGACCATCTTTTTATGTACTACTTATCTGCTATGTCGTTTGTCTTTGGTGAAGTATTGTTCAGACTTACTGCCTTTTTTATTTGGGCAATTTTTTTATTACTGAGTTTTGAGAGTTCTTTACACATCTTGGTCCAGTCCTTAGTTTGATACACAGTTTACCTATACTTTCTCCTAGTATGTGGTTTTTAAAACAAATTTTCTTAACTTTTTTTTGAAGGGCAGATGTTCTGCTGTAGTTTCTAAAATACATATAGTGCTCCTGATGAGTCTTAGGAGTGATTTACCTAGGTTACGCTCACCTGGATTTTCTCCTGTTTCCTTCTGGAAGTTTTATAGCTGTAGATTCTTCCCTTTTTCTTTGGGCAAGTTCTTACTCTGTTCCCAGGCTGGCATCAAGCACCTCTGCTCAAGCAGTCCTCCTGCCTCAGCCTCTTGGGTAGTCAAGACTATGTAGTATATGCCACAGAGCCTGACTCGATAATGGTAGGTTTTGCTTTTAGGTCTGTAATCCATTTCCAGGTTGGTTCTTATAGAGAGTGCAAGATGGGTGTGTTTATTGTGTGCCAACCAGTCAATATATTCATTACTATTTATGGAAGAAAATGACCTAAGAAGCCCTCTCTCTGTGTGGCGGGTTGGAGGGGGAGCTGTAGTGGTGCTTTCTCTGTGTACCGGGCTCCTTTCCTAGATGCACAGTGCAGCCTGTACATTGCTCCACAGCTGCTGCTCTCCAGTTGCTTTCTGGGCTCTTGCTAAGGAAGAGCTGCAATCTGCTGGATCCTTAGGGCTGGAAATGCAGCTTGTTTTCAGGTGAAACGCATACGTAATACTCCTGTAGTAAAGAGCATTTCCTCAAGCTTTATCAACTTGGCTTTGAAAGAGAATCTTTTCTTTCCCCTTCAAAATTAGTAGATGATAACTGTTCCTCCTGGCTAGGAGGTGGTATTTTCAATCCCAAAAGGATAAATTTAGATATCAGTAAGATATGGAAAAGCTTTTAATTAAAAAATGTTTAATTTTGCAATATAAAAATTTGAATTAACCATGTCTCACATTAATTTATCTTCAAAGGTAAATACTTGATTGGAAATCAGCTGGCAGTTTGAGGCTTTCTCTTTTCAGCTTACTAGTTTTTTTTTTATGGAGTTTTTAATTAGGACTTGGGCTAGCAGAGGCCAGTGATTCAGAGACCTCCAAACCCTCTTTGCAGGTTGTTCAGGAAATGCTGGGAAGGTACCAGCTCTGAGAAACCAGCAGCAAGTCAGCAGGATTTTTTCTTTTATTAGTACAGCTTCGTTGGATTCCTGCCAAGTGTAGTTCTGAAAATAGCTCTATCCTGAGTAGCCTGTGGGGAACTTCCGCATCTCTAGGAGTCCGGATGGCCTGGGTTCCAGGTGTGGTTATGCAGACACTTACAAGTGAATCCTTGGCATATGTGCTGATAAACCTGTCCCTGCCCTCGGACAGATGGTTGAGTCCTCAAACCGTGTTATCCCAAAGTGTCTGTAACATTAGAACTGATTGGTTTTGTCAATTTGGGAAAGATTACATTTACTGAAGGAAGGAAGAATTCCTCCTTCCCAGTTGGCACTGATAGGGATTGAACTCAGTGCTAAACAGTGCCTTGTACATGGTAGCCAGCTGCTGTACCCCTGAGTTACACCCCAGCCTTTACAAATTTTTTAAAGGACAGTCTTGCCAAGTTTTTAGGCTGACTTTGAGCTTCTGGTCCTCCTGCCTCAGCCTCCTGAATAGCTGGGTTTATAGCTGTGCACAGTTGTAACCATCTTCTTGCATTTTTAAATTGCCATTTAAATAACTTCTTAAAAGTGTGGTAAAATACACAAAACATAACCTTTGCCATCTCAGCCATTTTTCAGCATACAGTTCAGTAACATCAAGTGTATTTGTGTTTTACATTGGTGTGTGACCCATCCATATTCTTTTTATCATGTGCAACTGAAACTGTTCATAATCAGCATCTTTTCTGTGTCTGCGAACTTGATTGCTCTAGATATCTAGGATCATACAAAATTTCTTTTTCGTGATTGGCATTTTTTACTTAATGTACAGTCCTCAAGTTTCATCCGTATTGTAGCCTGTGTTAGAACGTGCTTCCTTTTCAAGGCTGTGTGTATGTAACACTTTGTTTATCCACTCACCCATTGGTGGATAATCGGACAGCTTTTGGATATTACAAATAATGCTGCTTTGAATAAGGCAGAGGCTTGTTTCAATTTAAACCTTTTCTTTGTTTTCTTAACATTACCATTCCCACTATTGTTACCAGGCACTGGTAATACTTGAAGCTTTAGCTTTTACAGTTTTCTTGGAATTCCATAATGCACCACGAGTTATGCACAGTGGGTTTACCCTTGGAAAGATGAGAGACCCGTCCTGTAAATGATTGGTACCTGCCACTAGATTCTTGGCTTCCCTGGGAGTTTGAAAATACAGGTACACTGGACCAGGCCCTGCAGGGCAATGGCTGGCTGGAGTGGAAGTAGCTTCCCTCCTGGGTCCCTGCTGTCCTGTATTGGCTTACAACTGACCTGCTGCCCTCAGTACCCGCCTGATTGCTCCCAGAGTGCACTGAGTTTGTAGCATCTATTCCCAAGGTAATTTATATGGCTTAAAATCTATGGTCTTTTGCAAAAAGCAGCTGTGAGTGTGACTATGTTGTGTGTAGGTAGCTACCCTGACATTCTGGGTATCTGGAAAAGACATTCTGGGTATCTGGAAAATTCTCAGTTCCCCTTGCTTGCATAGTCATGTCAAAGAGTATGTCTTTTAACCTACTCCATATTTGCAGGAAAGCAGACCTTTCCTGGGAAAATGACTGTAAAATCTGATACATTACATGCTTTCAGCAAGGATTTACAGAAAATCTGCTGTAAATTTGTCCCTGCTGAATCCTGGTTCAAACTTGACCTTTGGTAGGGATTGCACTGTGAACTCCAACAAGCACAGAGCGAACAAATAAATACGAGCCAGTGTATACCTCAGAGTTAGGAATGGCATAAATGTATCTGTGGATTTTTAAAAAGGAATAATGAGTCATGAAACAGTCATTTTCAAAGGAGAATTTCCTTGATTTTGTTTTGGTTAATTGAATTACACGTACCCTAATTCTGTGTAAGTCTGACTAACGTAAGTGTCATCCACTGGTTAGGAAATAGTTGTATTTTGGTCCTCAGTTATTTGCTTCAATTTTTGGGAATTTTAGGACTGATAATTGTGGTAATCAAGTGGGACATAAACTTTGGGGAGGGAGTCAGCTGCTCCCTATCTAAACTGCCCAGCTGCCCACTGCATCACCGCTTAGGGGCACGGGAATGTGACAGACTCCCGGGTTTTGCGTATTGATGCATGGTCAGACCAGCCACCCTTTAGAAGGGTGTCCCCTTTTAATCAAGTCTTGCCCCCTCTGTTGCATTTGTTAAGTGAAATGGTTTGTGGAGTTGAGGACACTAAGATCTTTTACAGAGAATTTTGCTGAGCTCTGAGGCTTACGATGACCTGAAATTCTTCAATACCTTTTGAAGTTCAAAGCCCCAGTATACCTCGCCAACACAAAATGCATTTCTGAAAGCATGTTCTTTCCTTTTGTTCTAATCGGTAATTATAGCTCCGATGGCGCCTGGGGAGCAGATGCAGAAGTCATAGACGCAGGAGGGGGAATGAGTTGGGTGACATAGCAGTGGCAGAGCAGCCAGCGGCTCTGCACTGTGGTGCGGGGCTAATGCAGTTGCCCCTGGAAGCAATTTATTCTTGTCTCCCAGCCTCTCTGTTCCCTGTGAGTACTTCCATTACATCCATGCATGGAGTGTTCCTCCTGGAAGTCAGTGCTGTTAAAACAAGAGTTGCCAGGCAGAGCCTTTTGACTCGTAAAATGGTGAAAAATCAAAAAGAAAAAGCCTGAAGTTGACACACTGTCCCTTCTGTTTTAGGTACTGAATTCACTGCTGTTATATTAAAGATAACATACTCATGCTTTTAAAAGTTTTGCTGGTTGTGCTGAATTGGGGTGTTTTACCATTGAACTACATCTCCAGCCTTTCTTTTGTGTGTGTGTGTGTGTGGGGGGGAGTCTTGTTAAATTGCCCCAGTGGGATTTAGTTTTGTAATGTCCCTGCCTCAGCCTCCCAAGTGCTGGGATTATAGGTATGCACCACCACATTCAGCTCAGCTCACACTTGTGCAAATATCGTGTCTTTTCAGCATCTGTCTTAGAACCGATGAGTTTTATAACTGAGCAGTGGCAAAAGGTGTCTTCAGAATAAGGGTGAAAACACTGTTTTAACATTTTCTTGGTTGAAAAGTTCTAATTTTTCCTTCAGGAACCATTTTATTAGATGATGAGAAAGTGTTTGCTTTAATCCTCAGATAATTGAATTTGTAGAATCTAGTCTCTGGTTTTATGGTCTCTAAAAATGTTAAACTTCATGTGATTGAACTGTTAATTTCTAATGAGTTTTAAACAAGAAACATTCAAATTATTTAAAAGATAAGTGGATCAGGGATTAGTAATTTCTCAACAGGAACTAAATGTAAAATTCAACATACAAAAAATTCAAAAAATGCAAGTAATTTTAGAGTACACAAGTCAGCCTGTGCTGCTGCAGGCAGAGTGGGCTGGGGGAGCCCCCCTCCTCCCGCCGCTGCCCAGGCTCTCAGTGGTAGATAAATGAGGGCAAATTTATTGTCATAATGATACTCAGACATTATTTATTTACCTTTTTGTTGTGTTGACATTTGCATCAATTGTGTGAAAGCAAAAGTAGAGAAAACTCCTGGGTTTTGGTGTGAGTCAGGGTGATGGCAATAAATTCTACCTAGTAGTCATTTCATTAGTCACCTCTGTACACTCAGTTTAAAAAAGAAATGTCAGTTTCACATAAGACTGTTGTAGTGATGGAGTAAAACGTATTGTTCTTAAATCTTGACCCTTAAAGGTTTGTTGTTGTGTTTTTTAAACCATCCCTTTCTCCTCCCCATATTGGGGATCAAACCTATAGGTGCTCTGCCAAGGAGCTATGGCCCCAGGCCCTTCTATTTAAAATTTTGAGATAGGGTCTTGCCAGGTTGTTCCATTGTCCAGGTGGGACTTGAACTCCCAAAATGCTAGGATGACAGGCATGTGTCATCGCATCTGGCTAATACTTCTTGACACATTCTGATGAAATGGAAGTACCTAGGACGTTCTTGCATTCTCAACTACAGCGATTGGTTATTTCAAGAAGAGAGATTAGTACCTAGTGGGACTGTGTTGGAAGGACAGTTGTTGGCAGTCTGTCGGTGGGATGAGTTTGACACTATTTTGAATGTATCATAAGACAGCACATTGGCAAGCGTACTGGGAGTTAGGGTTTTCATTGTGGGAGAGGGGTGATACCAATACGGGATTGAGGGACATGAGGAAGAATTTTTCTATGTTGGATTTAAATTCAAGGTGTTTTGAATTTGTGTTTTAAGGTATTGAAACTAGTCTTTCTCTGTCTATTCAAAAAGCCTAGAATGTCTGACTCTGTAAAAGAAAAATAAACCTAATTTCTCTTCCTATGTGTTCACTTCGTAGTACAAAACCTTTCCGTGAGTAGATTTATCCACCCTAGCAAGTCAGCAAGCAAGTCCATAGGAGAGCCCAGCTGTGTGACCTGTGATTCAGTTTGCTTTTTACTGCTGACCTGCAGGAAGTAGTGTTGAACCCCACAGACTGGGTTCCCACTTGAGATACCAGCTGTGTGGCATTTCTGGGCCTCTGCAACTTCTGGCCAAAGCATTGCCAGTTGGGTCTCCCCGACACTCTCCTTGGGTTTGTGATTACTCTGCTCACAGAATGCAGGAAAATACATGCTTAGGACTACTGGTTTCTTACAGAGGAAATTTAACAGATATATAAGATCAGTCAGGTGGAGAGATGCATAGGGTGAGGTCTACAAGCGTCTCCAGGGCAGAAGCTCCAGGCCCTCCTGCATGTGGGTGAGTTGTACATCTTCCTTGTTCAACTCTTGTGCACTCCTGCTGCTTAGCTCTCCAGAGCCGTCTGAACCCGTCCTTGGGGGTTTGTGTGGAGGCTTCATTATAAATTTGGGTAGAGGTATAGAGGAAGCAAGATTAGGTAATTACTTGGGGTCGACATGGATGTATATTATACTTTTCTGCTTCTGAAATATGTTTGAAAAGTTTGTTGTTGTTGTTGCTTTTTGGTTTTTTTGGAGACAGGGTCTCACTATGTAGTTCAGGCTGGACTTGAGCTCACTTTGTAACCCAGGCTGGTCTCAAATTCACAAGGATCCCCCTCCTCAGCCTTCTGAGTGCTGGTATTACAGGTGTGTGCCACCACGCTTGGCGAGGATTAATTTTTTTAAAAAAGAAAACACTACTAATCCATAATGGTATAACATCACATTTTGTGCCTCCATGTGTAGTGTACTGAGAAATATGTTTCACTTCTATAGAATTGGTGTCAAATATATTTAACCTGAGTCTAACCTTGAGAAAAGACTTAGGTAAGTTCTGAATGCATGACATTTGACAGGGCACTTTTGTGCTGGGTTGTCCAAAAATGTTCAACTGTGAAAAACAACACAAAATGGTGTCATAGGATGCAGTCAAATACAGTGAATGATCCTTGCTTGAGTGGGTCATCTTGGCCCCTCAAAAGTTGTAAAAGACATCTTGGGGATAGTACTGTCATTCAAATAATTACAGAAATGATATTACTGAATTAATGTTAATTGTTTTAGGTATGATTGTGGTTTTGTCATTCTCTAGAAGAATGTCCTTGTCCTGGGGAGATGTATGCTGAAGGATTTTAAAACGAATTAGCATGTGTGCAAATAACGTTATCAGTGTGTAGCTCCACATGCATTAGGTTGGCTCATGTTACACAGTGGAGATAGTCCCGTTAACAATGTCCACTGCAGTGGGGGCAAACCTATGGCATGGGTGCTGCAGAGAGCTATTTGGATAATTTACAGCTCTAAAAAGTTTGCCACCACTGGTCTATGGTTCAGCCTCATGTTTGTTGAAAGGGAAAGAGAAAAAGCAAATATGGAGACAAATGGTGGCTCTTAGTAAAAGATCTATAGGTGTTTCTGATTTTTTTTTATAAGTTTTACATTTCTGTGTGTTTGAACTTTTTGAAAAATAGTTGGGAGAAAAAAATGAATTCCCAGAAAAATATTATTTGTTAGATTAAGTGTGTTGACAACATTCTCTGTGGGAGTAATTACCCCAATGGCATTTAAATTCTCTTAGAATTAATTCTACAGCTACTTAAATTGATCTCAAGTATAGAAAAGAGGGAACACTTAGTTTTATTGTGTAAGCTTTTATATCTGGATCAGCATATGACAACAGAAAGAGAATGAATATAGGCTGAGATTATTTAAGAAAAGAGAAGCTTCACATTTGAGGGAGTCACTGGAGATTTAGTTCAGTGGTGTAAGTGCCTGCTTGGCAAGCACAAGGTCGCGAGTTCAATCCCTGGTACCAAAAAAAAAATTTTTTTTGAGGGAGTCTTTTTACATATATAAAAAGTATGTGTGTGTGTGTGTGTGTGTGTGTGTGTGTATATGGATGATATTGAAGAGGAAAAGGATCATTGGTTCCACAGAAACTGTCCCTTTTTTTTCTTTTTCTTCCATTCCACCCTTTTATTCTCCATGTCAAGAAATCAAAAATGGTTTCTGTCTAGGCGTGGCCTCACCATTCTGTGTTAGATAGAACTTGTGGCTAGAACTGAAAGAAATCTTGACTTCTCTCTTCTGTCTTTTGCTGAGGTCACAACTGAAGCTCTTTTTGTTCAGGGTTTTCGGGGGCCTTCTGGGTGACCATGCAGTGTGAGAGGACAGGTAAAGATGATTCCTGCTCTCCTCCAGGAATCTAAGTGATTGCAGCAGCCCCGGTTTTATCCTTTTCTTTTGAATCTCAAGCAGATCCCTAAAGAAGTAGCTGACATCTTTAACGCCCCCAGTGATGATGAAGAGTTCCTTGGTTTCCGAGATGATGTTCCCATGGAAACCCTGTCCTCAGAGGAGAGCTGTGATAGTTTTGACTCTCTGGAGTTGAGAAAACAGGTATGGATGCTTCTTTCCAAAGTAGATGTGTTTGTCTGGAAGCCTCCTTGACATGGATGTTCTTTGATTTCAATGTGGTCCAAGATTGGTGATATCAGTTACTGAGCAGTATATTTTAGAAGCATTATGCCTTCATGTTTTAAGGAACTGGAAGGAGGATTCTGTTCATGTTTGCTATTTTGATCCTGCCCATTAAAATACATTTTTTCAATAAAAGGACCTCACAAATCCATTTTCTCCACTGTCACCTGGAGTGAGGCTATATGCAGGGTCCTCCCACGCAAGTGGCAGGGGAGGACTGGCCCGTTTTGCAGACCTACATGAAACGCGCAGTTACTGTGAGACAGTTGTCTCGCTGTGGACCTGCAGTGAGAGTCTGTTGGTACCTCACTCTTGGAACTGCTGGGGAGACCATTATTCTTTCTTTAATTACTTTGATCAATAACAAACACAAGTTACAGTTCTCTGAGAGATTCCTGAAGGTTTATATTGTGCTGCCTTAGTTGTGGAGTGGCGAATCAAAACATCTAGCCTTCAGTGGCATTTTCTTCTGAGTTCATCGTAACTTAAAAACTCCTCATTCTCCCTCTACCACAGCTTCTCCTCAAAGACTGTAAAGTAAAGCCACCTTGCTTCAACAGGGCAGACCCAAGAAGGAGAGCAGTTAACTGTACATGCAGGAGCGCCTGCTTCATGACTCTGGTCAGCGTGTGTGTTCTGACCTCAGCGGGCGTGGTGCTTTCTGGGCTGCCGGCCTCCACAGTCTTTGGCCTGCATCTTGTTTGATGTCTCCACAGCCTTGGACCCTGGCGGTCACTTCCTCTGATTTTCCCGCTCTGTTAGACCTTATGCTGTGTGCTGTCATCTCTTTTTTTCCTATCCCTAAATGTGGCTGTTTTCTAACATAGTTTGTGCTCGACCTTTTCGCTATTAGCAATCTCACTGAGATCAGCAGTCCTGCTTGTGGCTGCTGCCATGCTGTTTTATGTGCAGCTCAGCTTCTCTGTCCAGCGCCAGACTTGTTTCTGTCATTGGTTTTGCTCTAGGCTCTTTAAGGGACAACTGAAGCGCGCCATTTTCCCTCCCCTGCTTACTTGTCTGGCTTCTCCATTTCCCCATTTTTAAATTTTTAAATCTCTGCCTGTTATGCTTGACTCCTCCTCTGCTTGCTCCTCCTACTCCTTTCCCACATTCCTGACTGCCATCCAGGAGCTGAGGAAATGTGCATGCCTTCCCTTCTCTTCCTTCTGCAGTTGCCCTCACCCTTGCACCCTGCACCCTGCTGGATCGCTTGTGGACTGCACTCTGGTCAGGGCTCTGCCAGTTCCTGCGCAGGGTCAGGCATTGAGGGAGCGTGCGACCTGTCCAATCTGAGCAGTGTAAAGGGCCCAGTGCTCAGCCTGGCACACGCTGGCCATTGAGAAAAGCAGTGCTGCTGCTTTTGCTGCCGCAACAACTGCTTTCCCAGCCATGCCTGTCCTTCCTACTGACCCATCCTGACCCCAGCAGGCTGTGGACAGCCATGACACGTGCCGTGTGCTTTCCATGCAAACACTGCGCTTTTCCATGGACCTCCTGTGCAGGTGGAGGTGTTGTCACTTTCCCATTTTATAGGAGGTGAAACCGAAGATCAGGTAGGGAGAGACCTGCTGAAGGCGTCACGTCCACAAGTGCACAGTTGAGGTGTTGCCAGTGCAGGGCCAGCAGTTTGTCCTTGACTCTCTTCCCTCCCTGTTGTACTTTTGTGACAGGAACTGGGTTGATTCCCTCATCGTGCATGGTTCTGCCCTTTCTGTCCACCGGTCCTCAGTTGGCCCTGCCTGTGCTGCGCTCCTTACTGTTTCTCTAGACTTAGTCTTGGTTCGGGTCCAGTTCAAATGGTGCTGCTTCCTCCAGATCTCCTTCCCCTTCGTGTGCTGTACTGCCTGTGTTTTCCTTGCAGCCCTGGCTCTCACTGAGGTCTCCTAGGGACTTGTCCAGCTCCCTTCCGAGGTTATAAGTGACTCCGAGAGAGGCACCTCATACTGAATGGGTGCTTCTCACTTCCCTGACTCTGACCTTCTGTCCTCATCTTCCTCTTATCAAGCCCCCACCACCCTTTATGACTACAGAATGAGCACCTCGCGTGAGTGCTGGGTACAGCAGAAATGGTGCCATCAGACTGGCTCAGCAGGCCGTTTTTATTTTTTTTTGTTGTTGCTCTGCAGTCTGTTTTCATGTCACATAGGCTTCAAAACGAACTGAACCACCTGTGGCACTTCCTCCTCTTACCTGTTATTTGCTTATGGTTGTGGTCCCAGTAGCTATAGGTGACTGAGGCCCACAGCAAAGGACCCTATATTGATTCTGAAGTAAGATGAAAACATTCTGGAGAGCAAACAGCTGTGTGAAGTTTGCAGCCCATAGTGCGTGAGAATCTGGGTACATATTGGTTTTGTACACACCTAAGTGAACAACAGGCTTTACACACTTTAGAGTAAGGAAAATTAAAGCGTATGCCTCAGGTGAGGATTGTTGCTAAGGTTTTTTTCCCTGACGGGCATGGTCACCAAGGATGTGATTTCCCCCAGGCTGCTGGCTGCCCTCTGAGGAAAGTACAAAGGATAGAAAAGGCCAGGAAGGGCTGGAAAGTTGGACTCACTGCTCTAGGGCTTGATCTGTTTTCTTCAGGCTCTAGCTGGCAGCCCTGGATATTTCATGAAATGCGGACAGACCCCATTGTCCTAGAAAGGCCTGCGGGGGCCGAGGCAGATGTTCCCTGGCCCCCGGTGAGCGGTGGCCTTCATCAGAAGCCTCCAGCAGTGTCCCTGGCTCTTCTCAGTGATGCGTCCCAGTCTTCTGCTTTCAGCCCCGCACACTCTGATCCCTTTTGATCAGCTGAGAAAGGCGTGCACCTCAGCGCAGTATATGGAGCCTATGCTGGTTTCCCTTAAACACAATTCGAATTTCATTTTTCAAAGACTTCCCTTTCTTTGTATTTTTTTCCCCAAGCAGCTGGACTACTATCAGCAAAGGAACAAAGTAATTTACCTCTGAGCAAATGCACTCCTGTTACCCATAATAATTCGTAGGAGATGTTTTAAAGCTTAAAATGCTAGATGTAGGCACTTCTTTCTCTGTCCTGTTTTTCTGCTCATCTATTATATCTGTTTTTTTTTTTTTCCCCAAAGATAGCTTGAAGAAGTATATAATTAAAGTCAGGGGAAGGCAAGGAGGAGCCAGGGAGTCCCAACCTAGTGTGGCAGGATGAGGGGTCATTGCTGTGTTGGGGTGGGAGGAGCAGGTGCCTGTGAGTCTGGGGGCAGAAGCCCTGGGGTGTTGTGGCTCGCAGACGGCTGCCCATGGCAGGGGTCTCTCTTCCATTTTGCAGTTCTTTCTTTCTCCTGTTAAAAGAGCTCTGTTCCCTTTTACCATAGTATACCAAAACAAGGAAAAAGTAATTGTTGGGAAATAGCTTTCCTTTTTTCTTTTTTGAAGTACTGGGGACTGAACCCAGGCCCATTGCACTGAGCTGTATCCCTAGGCCTTTTTAATTACTTTTATGTTGAGACAAGGTCTTGCAAATTTGCCCAGGTGGGAGTCACACTTGCCATCTGCCTCAGCCTCTCTCATTGAGTGCTGGGCTTACAGCCATGCTCTGCTGTGCTAGGCTGTTAACTTTAAGATGAGTTACGTGACATCTTTGCCTCTGCTCGCCTGCAGTGGAACTGTGGCCACTCACCTCTCACCTTGCACCTCCTGTGGGACTGGTGCTCCCGGGCTGCAGAGGGCGGCAGCTGTGTATCACTGTCTGGCCGTGGAGTGAGTCCAGTCTGTCCTGCAGTGGCTGAGGGCCATGAGGGTCCTGGCCTTGGAGGGGAGCAGACGCAAGTTCCAGGTGGTGTTAGGGAGGAAGCCTGTGTATGGAAGGGAGTTAGGTTTTCATCTTGGTCCCTCTTTCCCTTTTTGTGTTTGTTCTGAGTGAATGCAGACATTTCTGGTTTTCAGCCTTGCAGGCTCAGAAGCTGGATTCCCTCAGCACTTAACAGTCATGCCTGAAGTAACTAAGATGGCAGTCATTTTGATATTTTAGAAATTGTCCAGTGTGTAGGTCTTTTCATGTGTGTTTGTGCTACTGGAATTTCAACCCAGGGCCTTCACACTGAGCTACATTCCCCTCCCTTTTAATTTTTTTGAGACAGCATCTCATTAAGTGTTCCAGGTAGGACTTGAACTTGTGATCTTCCTGCCTTAGCCTCCCTCCTGGTGGGATTACAGTACCTGTCACCCCCACTAGCTTGTAGGTGTTAATTTCTGTAAGCTTTAAGAAAATGTGTATGTGTGTTTATTGTGGTAAAATATATGTAATACAAAATTTTCCATATTAACCCTTTTGTACAGGTAAGTGCCATTAAGTATATTTGCCATGTTGTGAAATTGTCACTAGCATCTGTCTCCAGAACTTTTCATCGTCTCCACAGAAACTTGTACCCATTGAACTGTAATTCCCATTCTCCCCTTCCCCAGTAATCTCTAGTCTACTTCCTGTCTCTAAGATATATGTGCATTTTTAATTCAGCAGGGTGTGCGTTTCCGTTCTGAATACTTCACAGATGAACTGAGAAGGATTTTTATAGAGGACACTGACTCAGAGACTGAAGACTTTGAAGGATTTACGCAGAGTGAGCTGAACATGAAGAGTAACCCAGAAGTAAAGGTAATAATAATCAACACGAAGGGTTGTGGGCTTAATAGTTCTAGTCTTGTTCTGAATTGTGATTTTACTACTAAGAAGTTACTTGAAGTTGCTTGGTAGCCATGCCAGTAATTCCAGGACTTTGACAGGCAGAGACAGGAGGATTGCAAGTTTGAGCCCAACCTGGCTTAGTGCCTGGGTATCTTAGTGACCAAAGGAGACCCTGACTTAAAAATGCAAAATAAAAAAGAGTTGGGGAATGACAACGTAGCACTTTATTTTATAAGCCAATTAACAAATATAAAAATTGCTACTCTAAGGCTAACCCCTGGTCTGCTAGTCATTCATCTCTTAGAGAAAATCCATTTGTTTTTGCCTTGTGCTGCTGGGGATGTGTTCCGGGTGTCCTTAACTGTCCTTATGAAGAGTTTCTGCCAGGGATTCTTGAGCCTCTTCTGTCTTTTCATTCTGTCTTGGGGTGACAGGTTCACTCAAGCCCTTTCCTGTTTTGTAAGGTTTGAATTTAATGTGCTGAATGTAGCTGTAGTGCAGACTTGGAGTTGTCCTTTATGTCTTGATTTGGATGCTGACAGGCTTTAGTGTTAATGGTGGCCCAGGCACTCCTGTATTCTGGGGCAGTCTGCTCTCAGCTCTTCTCCATTAAGAGCAGGTGGTCAGTTTTTTTTTTTTTTTTTCATTTTCTTATACTGAGGCCAGTTTTCTGTTCACTGGTATTTGAATCCTAGATGACTTTAAAGCACAGTATCTGTTTGTGTATGTGTAAATATATAAATGTTTTCAGAATAATTTTAGATTTATAAAGATTGAATTCTTTTGCATGCCTCCACTACTCCATTTTGAATTCTGAAGCTACTAATGTGAAAAGTTAGGGTGTGACCCACTCTTCTCCACTCAGCAAGGTGTAGGTTGGTGCCCAGGGTTGGCAACCATCTGCATTTTTTCCTTCCTCTCATTTCTGTCTTGAGTCCAGCTAGAATTTAGTGAGTCACTGAAGAGGAGGCGGTGTTGTAGCCTGCGTCCATGGTCCATCCTATTGCTGCTGTACCTGTGGCGGCCATCTGGAGGGCTCCCTGAGAGCGGTTCCCAGGCTTGAGTTTTCCCCCTTGTTGTAACGAAAAGATGCTGAGATATCCTTAAACTTGAGTAAACCTCTCTATACTGTTGCTGAGTCCCAGTCATATCTCACGTGTTATCTCACTGTCTCCTGGATGGTGTCACCCTGTTACCACCTGTTTGGAGTTCTCACTTGAAAATCAAGTGAGGTTTTAATGCTGGAGAGATCTGTACCATGTGGTGGCTGGAAGTTTGGAGTGAGATCACAGTGAGAATTTTTGAGCTGTCTGACTTGATTTTACCCATGGGTTCTGAAGGCTAACAGACAGGGGGTACTCACCTTGATCTAGGGCCCACAGGGCCCTGAAGATGGCTGTCCCCACTAACCCCAGTGGCAGGTCCTCTTTCTGCCCTTGGTCACTCCACTGGAGCTGGTTTCTTGAGCTTTGTTTCATGAGTCCTGCCCCTGCTGTTGGTTGGAACTGCTTGGTATTCCCCACTCCTGCCTGCCATTCTGAAGCTAACTCTGTTGTTGTACCTACCCATTTCTTGGGCTCTGCCTCACTTGACACCCTTCAGGGTGCGCCAGCTTGTTCAAGGGAGGCCCACCAGTCCGTGACGGCTCACAGCCTGTCAGTGATGTGATGGGTGCAGTTTGGCAGTCAATTGCCTGTGCTTTGTTTTCATTCATCAAAAAAATGTGTGTGTTTAACTGAAGAGCTCAGGAAGCCAGTAATAGAAAGAAGCATTTCACTATTTCTTCCAAAGTACTATCAGAGTACTTTGTAGAAAATTTTTTTTTTTAATTTTTATTTAAAGAGAAATAAAAAACAGAAAAAGGATAGAAATATTACAGAATTTTTTTTTAAAAAAAGATAAACAGTAAGAAATCACTAGTTGATAAATTACATATTGTCCTTTTAGAAATAGTTGTTCAGGTTACAAAATTAAAGCATACAAAGTAGACATTCAAGCAGTGAGACTGCAAACAGATCTGTTCAACAATCCAACAAGAACTTAGAAATATGGTTATCAATCCTACACACTTAAATATACATGCAGTTATATATCAGAGTACTTTGAAATGAATGGGTTTGCGGGGGAGTAGGTCTCTTACAGACAGTGTCTTTGTTCTTGTATTTCCTTAGCTTGTGGAGTCAGACTTGAGTGACAATGGCAAAGCCTCTCTGGCGAGTGAGGAAGAAGATGCTGATGATGAAGAAAAACCCGCAGCCAGGAGAGGCAGACCTAGAAGCAGCAGCATTGGCCTTCGAGTAGCCTTTCAATTCCCCTCCAAGAAACTGGCAAAGAAGCCGGATAAAAACAGTTCTTCTGAGTTGTTTTCTAGCTCATACTTACAGGACGGTAAAAAAATTATGGGAAGAAAGAAAAGCTGCAGACAGGTGCTGGAAAGGGAGCATTCCGACTCCGACTCTGGGGATGACTCCAGGGACGAGAGCCAGGAGGGCTCGGATGCACTGCTCAAGAGGACCATGAACATCAAGGAGAACAAGGCCATGGTGAGGCCCCACGGTGGCATGGCTCTGCTGGGCTTTGACGGCGGGTGCTGAGGCTCGGGGCAGTGGCCTCTAGCATGGCCACTGCTTTGTCTTCTTTGGGAAAAATGGGCTCTGGAGGTTGTGTGTCCTTTTTCTTTTCTTAACCTAAAGCATTATTATATCATCAGCTGTGATGTAGGACTAGAAAGAGGCTCCCAGGACTGTTCTTCCAGAGCTCCTATGAGGAGGCAGTCGCTGATGGTGCTTGGTGTTTATCTCATTAGCAGTATTGGGAGTGAGCAGAGCTGCACTGTCTCTGGCAGAGAAAATCAAAGGGGGAACAGGCTGTTACGAGTTCAGGAAGAGTTACCCTGGACAGGGCAGCAGGCGACCTTTGCCTGGAAACCGCTACATGGAGATGTCATTTGAAGAATGGGAAAGGTCTAGGAATTAAGCAACCTAATTCATTTTTAAGTATCTTTGTCATTTTAAAGTATCTGTCTGGACAATTAATGGAACAAGGTGGATTTTTCTTATATGTATTTGTTTTTTCATATATGGCCAGTAGCTTCATTTGATCATTTTTGAGAATCACTAGTTGCTTCATAATTTTGTATTGACATTTTTTTAAAGATTCTTAAGTTGTCATTTTGGTGTATTTTTTCTTTCACATTTTTCTTTAAGAATCATAAGTAGTGATACTGCAGTCATATATCCAATAAGAAAATGGAAAGCTTACTTTTAGGGTAATTTTATCTAAGAAATATTTATGCTTGGCTATGAGAAATTTTTAGCACTTCTTTTCTCAGAACTGTGTTCTATGTGATTTTTTAGAGGTACTGTTGTATGTCTAACACAATCCTGATTAAATTTTCTGATTGGCACATTAGTGCCTGTGGCTTGATGTTAATGAAGTATTCATTTGGGAAATTATTATTATTGGTGAGAAGTGATTTTTGAATTCTAACCATTAAAATCATCTAGTTTTGAGCTCTTTGGTTTTTGGACATGCTTAAACTTGAGATTTGGGTATGTGAAATTTGTCCTGGGTCATACTGCTAATCAAAGGCTGAGTGCAGAACTGACCCTGCAGCTTGAGGCCCTGGGCATTCCTGGCCTTTGTTCATTGTGTCATATTATCCCTATAGATAAGGTGTGGGCATAAAATTGACTCAAATGGTACTGTCAGCTTCTCACTTCTGGGGGTATAAAGTCTTCATATGTAAGATTAAAAGTGTCACCAAGCTTGAGGTTCATGTAAACTGCTCAGTAGCAAAATCAAATGTTTGTGAGATGTGTTGGATGACCTAGGCTGGCAGCATTGACTTACGTCAGATCCTTTCTTTCATTCTGAACCTTAGCTTGCTCAGTTATTGGCGGAATTGAACTCAGTACCAGATTTCTTCCCGGTTCGAACCCCGACTTCAGCTTCTGTAAGTGGAACCCCTCATAAATATTCAGACCAGCGCTGGTGTTTGGTAATCAGTTGCCAGATGACTTTTATCCAGTTGGATCTGTCTGTGCTCTTGGTTTCAGAAGAAGAAAACAGTGCGACGGGCCTTCTCGGAGGGACAGATCACAAGGCGCATGAACCCAACTCGAAGTGCAAGGCCCCCAGAGAAGTTTGCCCTGGAAAACTTCACTGTCTCTGCCACAAAATTTGCTGAAGAGTTTTATAGTTTTAGAAGAAGGAAGACAATTAGTGGGGTATTTTCTGACTAATAAACGAATTATTATGGTTTAACCCGGTGCTCCCCAGACCGAATGTGTATTGATCGGGTCACCCCAGGGCTGATTATAGATGCAGTTTCTGACTTAGGAGCCAGCAGCTGAGAACTTGCATTTCCACCATGTTTCCAGGACATGCTGATGCCCCTGGGACATTTTAAGAGGAACACTAGTCTGAGTGTGTCCTGTATCCAAACTGAGCCTGAGAAGCAGCTCACTGTTTATTCCTCATGAGCTGAATTCTACTTGATCACTGGTGGAGACAGAAGAGGCCTGTGAACAGCTCTAGTTGGCTCCTTGGTTTGCATGTGGCACATTCAGATTCCTTTTGACTTTTCCTATTTCACGATGGGGTCTTCAGTGCAGAGGGAGAAACCGGGAACTTTCCTATGGGTAGGCTTGGCTATGTAATGTGATTCATTTCCTTTTTTCCACAAAGTTTTCAGTAGCAATCCCAATCCCAAAGTCCAGGCCTCTCATTGCTCTGTCTCCGTGCTGCCAAGAGAGCTTGGCCTAGGGCAGGAGCACAGTGAATAACTGCACAGATGAAGGTTTCCAGGGAAACAGAGCAGCAGAGACATCTCATTATTAGTGTTGTTAGAGCTCAAAAAAGCTTAAAACTTTAACATTATTTTTGAGTGGCTCTATGTGTCTCATTCCAGGTTCTTCTGTTGTTCATTTTGCAGGGGAAATGCCAGAGATATAGACGGCGTCGTCGTATATCTTCATTTCGGCCAGTGGAGGATATCACTGAAGAGGACTTGGAAAATGTTGCCATAACTGTTCGAGATAAAATCTATGATAAAGTTCTGGTAAATGATATGTTATAATTTGTGTACTTGTGATTCTTACAAGGGTATCCAAAGCATTGGTATTTGAAATCCTCCATCGTTTTTAATCTGTGAGGGCTAGGATCTCATTCTCTCTCCTTGAGGACTTAGAAGCAGGCTTTCAGTTGCAGGATCAAGGGTGAGCTGAGCAATAGCTGGGAAAAGGAAGATGGGTGAGTACAGTGATCCTCCTGCAGATAATCTGGGGGGAAGCAGTGTATAGTTCAGAAAAGCATATGTTTTAATGTATTTTTATGACTTAGTATAGTATTTTATATATTGAAATGTAGTGGGGATAATAGAAGTTTGGCAGAGTCTGGTTGGTAAGAAATGGGTTAAGTGGTCTTCTAAACAGTGATTTCAAGGGTGGCTTTGCATCACTTCTTTTTGATAAGTGATGGGGCGCTGTCTTAAGGTAATATTAAAGTGTTTTTAATTGAATTGTGAACATTTTAAAGCCAGAAGATTTTACACTGAAGGCACCTGGGTCTCTAGCACTAGGCTGGAGCTGATTGATGCAGCCTGGGCTCATCACACTCAGTCGCCTGCTGCTTCCTGGGGGCTCCAATGTGCCTGCCTCAGTATCTCTTCTGGGCACTCTTCCTGTCTATGTGATGATTTCATTCCTCCTGGGCTTACTGATTGCCTCTGATGTGCATTTCTGGCCTGGGAACTGAAGTGTTTATATCTGGCAGAGGCTGCTATGGTTTGTCTTGGAAAAATGATCCTACTTGATTCTGGGCAGGAGGCAGTGCCTTGTGCACATGATAATGTAGGTGTCAGCGTCTGGCCTTACAGGATCATTGCACAAATCCCTGTGTTCATGCCTTTCCCCGTAGGGAAACACATGCCACCAGTGTCGGCAGAAGACCATCGATACCAAAACAGTGTGTCGGAATCAGAGCTGCGGCGGGGTGCGAGGCCAGTTTTGTGGACCATGCCTGCGTAATCGCTATGGCGAGGATGTGAGATCAGCATTGCTGGACCCGGTAGGAGTAGTACTGGCATTTGCTGGAAATCATATGAATGAAGCAGGGAAGCAGGGGACCTCCAGGGCCCTGGGTTTTGTAGAGCTTTCATCACTTTCCTTTCCTTTGACATCGTAAGACTAGGAAAAGTGAAAAATAGCATTTCCTTCTGGACAGGGAACAAGCTGGCTGACAGGTAGGGAGAAGTGTGCGTTGGGTAGTCCAGTGTCTGAGCTAAACTTCTATACAGTTGTCTGCTTTTGTGCAAGTTAATCCTGTGGCTTTCCTCTAGCAGTGACTTGAGCTGTCATTTTCTTGGTCTAGGCCAGGGTGGGCATATCACAGCATTGAGTGCTTCCTGTGTGTCTGACACCACTAAGTGGGTCTCACGTCTGTTAATGCAATTATTTTACCTTCAGTTACAATTCCATTTATCTTAAGAAGTAGATACATAACCTTTTTTGCTTTAGTTCCCTCTGGAAATGAGATGGCAGTATCTGGAACCTGAGCAACCTTGCTTTCTGGGGTCTGTGCTTTTAATTAACCACTTTTTCATTAGTAATAGAAATACAGTCTACAGACATACTGTTCAGGTTAAGTGATTAAAAGTAATGGGAGAGTTGAAATTCATACCTTGTGCTCCTAAAACCATGGCTAACTTTGTAGGTTTGTAACCTGGGCATTATGAGTCTGCATTACCTTGATGCACTTAAAAGGCTCCCTAAGTTTAGAGGAGGGGCCTCCACGAATCACATGGAGCTGGTCTTGTCTAAAACAGTCCATTTCTCAGTGACATGGAATACTCAAGCCTTGAGGGATTTCCTGGAGAGGAAAGGCAATGCACTGAATAACTCCTCTCCCCTGGAAATTCAGTGTGGTAAAGAGTGGAGAAAAAGCCAGCTTAGCCAGGCTTTACCCTGGTCTTGTAGAGACTGTAGGTAATAGGGGAAATTTCTGCCACCATCTCTCTTCTAGGATTGGATGTGTCCTCCCTGTCGTGGAATCTGTAACTGCAGTTACTGTCGGAAGCGTGATGGCCGCTGTGCCACAGGGATCCTCATTCATCTAGCCAAGTTTTATGGTTATGATAACGTTAAGGAATATCTAGAAAGGTGAGTCTCCAGCAATTTAAAAGTGGAGGTGTGACCTGTTGTGGAGGGTCCTCTAGCGGGTAGGTGTTGCCTCATTGCATGGCTGACTATAGGAAACACCTCCAGAGCCATCCATTCTGTGTCCATTTGTACTGAAGAAGCTCAGAAATGTTACTTTTCTTATTGGGAAATTCTCTCCTAACCAAAATTGCCCCTTGTGATACAAAAGAGAAATGGGAGAAATAGATGGGGTCGGGGGGTTGGCCGGAGAGGGGACCGTGAAGAGCCAGAGGGGAGCCGTAATAACCACACTGAGCAGAAGGAGATCTTAGGCTGCATGCACTGGGGTGAAGACAGTTGTGGGCTACAAGTGCCATTTCTGTAAGGAACTCTGAAGCTTGGTTTCAGAGTGAACAGTGAAGGAGTGAACAGTGTTACACTTGGGAAACATACTATCCAGGGTAGTGTCAGGAGATAGGGGCTGGTACTCTGTGGGGGGTTTTTTTGTTTGTTTTTGGTTCTGATTAACTGCTTATCAAATACTTCTCATCTTTTTCTCAGCTTACAGAAGCAGCTGGTAAAAGACAAATGAGAGGAAAAAGAACGAGTCATCTCGGAGTATTCCAAGAAGAGATGCATACCATTTGTGCCTAAGATTTCTTAAAGTTGTATTTTCATACAGAAATTCTTCATAGAGTTGACTGTTTCTGAATACTATTTTAAAAAATATATGCTTAAAAAGATTTTTCAGGAAAAGAAAGCAAAGGAATCTATATCCATGTATACACAGATCTGTATTGTTCTAAGTATTTACTTAGTATGATTCAGGAGCACATTTTAAATGGGGTGGAGTTAAAGTTCAGGTAAGGTACCAAGAAACCTTTTCTAAGCAGCTCTTAACTTTATTATCTTTTACTTACCAAACTGCCATCCTATGCCTTTTTTTCACTGGCATTGTTGCCTTTAGTTTGTTGTAGCCCAAGTGATATGGCTCAGACCATGTAGTATAGTAAGAATGTTTCCCTGAATTACAAAGTGCAATTAACCACATGACATGAGAGTTACTAGGTTACTAGGGTTTTTTTTTTTTTTTTTTTTTTTATTAAAACTAAAGTGGACTGTTATGTTACAGACACTGGAGGCCTTGGAATGCCTGTTTTTTCCTTTATGACTTGCCTGCTGCTTCTAGTTTTGAAAGAATTTTAAGGGCTAAGTTTTAATTTAAAAAGATTTTAATGTTTATTGTCCATAAGAACTAAAATTCCCCTTCAAGCTGCATGGTTTTTGAGGTTCAGTAGAAAGTTGGTGAAAATATGAGAGACACTATTTTTGTGTTGAGAGATGGGGTTTCAGAAAACCCTGGAAAGCTAAAATCAGTGAACATACTTCTTAAGCAGGTTTCTAGTATTTTCTATATTTGCTTTTGTCACATTCTCACTGTTTAAGAATACTGTTTTAAAAACTAAATGCACAGTTAAGTTACTAAAAAAATTATAAGCTGGAATGTTTCATGCTCTTAAGTAGAATAAATTAATAGGAACAGCATAGTGACACAATAGGAAATTCTCACTGTGTTCCAGTGCAGACTGGAGCAACCAAGGGCCACCTTATGCTTCTAGCAACAGAGCCACGCCTGCCAGCACCCACTTCGCTGTCTTCTCTTTGGTCTTCAGCCTGAAGGTCCAGATATAGGTGGAGCCCCTCATTTTGTTTATGTACACAGGGCATTCATAGGTGTGTTTGGTTTCTTGTCTGTCCACGGGGATAGCTTTAGCAAAGATGACTGGCATCATGGACGTCAGCTCCTTGAGACGGGCTTCAACTATAGTTCCACACTGGATGTCCCATCTGGCACCTATGGCAAAAATAGCAGTTGTCGACTGTGTGGCACGTGTGTGGCATGTTCAAACTGATACTCTGAGGTAATAAACGTTCTGACTTTATTATGTCTTGTCTTGTCAGTGGCATCCTAACCTTGCTGGCCCATGACTGAGATTTGAGAGAGGTATTACCTATCCTAGACATACATTATTGCTCCATGTACAATGGCTAAACAGTTTAAAGCAAATTTGTCACCTCTTAAGAAAAAGTGTAAGAAATCTCCAGTTCAGCATGCTCTTTCTTAGAACAAGTTCTGATCATTTGAGTTGCTGATCCTGCCCTTAAATATCTGAATTGGGGCACATTCTGGCAAGGACTAGATGTCCTGCTAAATAGTGCATAGTCAAATTTGGAAAATCTAGTCTAATTCATTTAGAGATATGCAGTGCCAAAGGGTATTGGAAAAGTTTGGGAAGTCTGGAAGCGAAAATTAGAGCAAAGTTACTAACAGCTTTATACTGAAAAGCAATATAGTATAGGTCTTGAGTTGTCCTGGGGCATGAACACCAAATACATGTGTGCAGTTGAAGTGACAGTCATCATCCCAGAAGGCTCAAGTTGGCTTACACTGACTGCACACTTTAGTACTTGCAGTGTAAGAAGGGAAATGAGAAGCATCCCTTAGCATGCAGCTGTTGTCTGAGTGGATCCTAAGAAACAAGGACAAATACCATCTTGGACCTAGCAAGGAAGCTTCCCCAGGCACCCTTGGTGTCTTGGTGGCTCACCTTCCATTCGGAGCCCATGGAGATATGCACCTTCCCTTGGGGTATGGCTGTAATCTTCCTTCATTTTTTTGGTAACATCCACAGTTAGGCACATTCTGTCCAGTGGCCACTCATTTTTTCGAGCCATGGTCTGCATGATTGCTTTAGGAGAAAATAGGAATAAGATTAAAAAGCTGTATATAAATAGGGCTCAGAGGAGACACCAGTAGGCTGAGGTAGGTACCCTCATGGGAAGTTTTAGGGTCCTGTGTATTTTGCTTGTGGCTGCTGCAGGCTAGAACTTGGCAAACTAATGCTACTTAGTTTATAACCTACTTGTGTATCAGAGTCTGCTGAACAGTGATTTCTGTTTTGTCTGTGCTTGCTTTTGCACTGTTCCTGTGGATCCTTCCTTCCTGCTTGCCACCAACTGCAACTTTATTTTCACTGTGGTTGCCACTGTTACTCTTGCAGCCTCTTTGAAATGGCTGCTGCTGGAGGATTGGTGAGCAGGGCAGGGAGAATCATCAGGCAAAGCAAGGTAGGACTTCTGGAGTCCCAAGGGCATCCAGGCTGCCCTTTCTCCAGCCTTACCAGTTAGGAAGGACTGAGGGTTGAAGAAGCCAGAAAGCCACACAACGGCTGGAAGGGCAAGGTCTTGGGTCCAAGTGTCGAGTTCTCGGCAGCGCAAAAGGAGGTCATTAAACCTGGTTAGTGGAAGGTAGGAAAAAAATCAGCATGCTTTTTGGTAAAACAGATGCCCTCCAATACAATTCTGAAAAAAGGGACTAGGGAGGGTGGTGGTAATGCACAAGTATACCACTGACAGCAGTACAGCCCTTTTCTGGTGATTTGCAGGGCACGCTCCCTTTTAAGGAACAGTTTCCTGTTGAGACTTGATACCTATAACATTACCATTAGGGGCAGGAAAAAAGAGCACTGTGGAAAATTCTGCACTTATTCACCTGTTTTAAAGCCTCCCAGTGCCACATGATGTGTATACAAAGTCACTTCTGTGTGAACTGGCTGAGAAGAGCCTACAGGAGGTGCAGAACGTGGTGAGAACACCAGAGAACGCTTGAGTCATGATGGGAGGAGAGAGCCTTCCCCAGACAGAGCTGCCAGGGAAGGTGACAGGCAGAACATGTGGTGATACATGTAATTATCTGGGAGAGGAACATAGGTGACTAAAAAGAGCATCTCGTCCACAGAGTTGTACACAGCTCCTAATTGTAACCTGGCTCATGAAGCTTGACCAAGCTTGGGAACACCTGATGCCTTGACATGAAGGTTCAAGGGCTGCTGAAAAGGGACCGAGCAAGGAGCACAGAACAGAGCCTCACAGAAGCCCGCAGAGTGGCAATCGGCAAGAGGAGAGGTGGAGCACAGGCAGTCCAGGGGACTCGTTTGGCTCCTGGTTGCAGAGGAAGTGGGGTTGGATGAGGACTTGTCCACCACAGACCATAGTGGCAGAATATCTGCTGAGGCATTTGATTGACTACAGGCTAAGAAGAAGGAAAGACAGTGTTTACTTTCAGACTCCTGCTAGCTTAGAACATGGGCCTTCCCCATGCCCTGCCTCACTTTAAATTCTTACAGCTGGTATAGTAAAACTATACTTGAACATAACAAAAAGGAACAGGGCTACACACAATGAACAGGAAAAGCACTGGAAGAAAAAAGATTCCTGGGTTAAAGGGCAGCCAGACGATTAAAAAAATGACTGCTTATACAAACAGGATTATGACTTAGGATCAGTGAAGGACAAGATTAGGCTGGAAAATCCCAGGGAAGAAGGAAAAATAGGTTATAGAAATAAAAACAAAGTAAAGCAGCAGAATCAAATGGAGGAAACAAAGGGCAAGCAGGTTAGAGGGTAAATAGATGAAGGCTGAACCAAAACATCTGATACTAATTCTAAAAGAAAACTGCAGTTTCCTTAAATCATAGATTTCAATTTCTATAATATTGCTAGAAAACCACTACAAAATTTGGAATAATCAGTACTGATTACCTTAATTATAATATGGTGTATAAATATAAATTCCTTTGGTAGCAGGAGGAAAACATGAAGCTATTTAAAGGGGGCAGACACTACTGTCCTCAGCCATCTCTACGTAGCCCTGGATAGAACAGAGTGATGCCTACCTCGTCTTCCAGGTGTAAATATAACACACTGTAGCATGAAAGTCCATGAGCAAGTCCAACTAATTGGAAGGTTTATAATTCAGAAAATAAGAGAAATATTGGAAAAAGACAGTGACAGTTGTAGGGAAGAAACTGTCTCTTTGGAGACATAATGAAAATCAGCTGGAACTGACTAAAACAACTGAAATACTGCAGAAGTGTATAGTGAAAATAATTTGGGTAAAGATAATGAGAATGTGGAGGAAAAGCAACACTCAGAGACCTGAGGGCTGGTGAAAAATATGAATAGGCCTCACCTTTATAACAGCACAAGTGCCCAGGAAATACATTTTTAAAAATCCACAACCAAATACAGTGGTGAACTTGTAGGACTTTAGGGGTAAACTTGTGGAGGGCAAATATATTTAATTGGTGCTAGGAAACAGTGGAATTAGGACACAGAAGTTAGAAAAAAAGAGTCACTGTACCCTGGAATTTCACAGAAAAGTCTGCAGCCAGTTCAGATGACAGATATGACCCCCACACCCTAGGCTTAGGCTCCAGTAAAAGGGATCCCAGAACAAGATGTGGAAAGTATGTTGAGCAAAGAAGTTGATGTATTGAAGCCAAAAATAATTATCAACTATAAACAAAAATATTGTATAAAATAACACTAGCAGGTGGCTGATGTTCAGAGAGAAGCTGAAGGTTCCTAAGGAAAGAAATGTTTACATTGTGTTAGAAAAATTGATGTTATTATAGAAAGGCCTTCACTAAAGTAATAGGAATGTTACAGAGCTAAGTCAAACAAAACTGAAACCAACAAATCAGAAAAAAAGGAAGGGGGAATTATGAAAACCAGGAAAGCACAAAAATGGTGGGAAATTTAATCATAAATATAAATCCGTAATTCCCTCATGTATAGGGTCAGACTCTGGCTGTGAATAGCATGAGAAATCAGCTGAGTGGCTCTGCTCACCTCCCTGCGTTCTGTCACCCATGGGAGCCACACACTGTCCCACCTGTGTCTTGTCCAGCCCATCCTACATGGCCAACACTTTCCATCCTCTGGGACTTTCAGGGGACCCTCAGTTCAAGGCTCAGCAGTGTTCTAATTTACGGAAGAATGGTGAAGAGTTTCAGTAGCCGCTAGGCTGGGATAAAGGTCTTGTGATGCTGAGTTTTCTAACAAGGATGTGGAGCAGCTGGGAGTAACACCAGACTTCAGCAGTTGGAATTCCTGCCTCTGGTTCTGTGACCCCCACAATAAAGACAATAGTTTTCTGCATATCATACTAAGAACTTCCAGAAATTACCTGTGAGATGGTGTCTGTACTCCTGAGCTTAGAAAATAAAGGATCTAATTAATATAACAGGAGGGCAAATTTAAGTTGCCTTCCATGGTCATTCAAATGTTACAACTTGAAGAAATTTTATTTTAGTTACATCTATGTTTATCAGATAAAAAAGTTGAGACAGATCATGTATTTTGTCCAAGAACTAAGGAGTGAATTTGATCTTTATGCCTGGCTTTGAACTGATTTTACCTTTTTGACCTACATCCCAAGGTGAAATGAGAAATTGGTGGTGAAGTCTGCCTGCTTAAGCATCAGTCATAGTTTCTGGGATTATGAGCACGACAGAATGCTAACCCAGCACTGGCACTAGTGGCCATGGTAGTGGGAAGGGGTAGCTTACCACTGGGCAAGGCCGTAAGTAGATGGGTAGGCTAGCTTGCTCCAGGTGTGTGGAACCCTGTCGTAACTCAGTGCAGACTGCTGGGCTTCCACATCAGGAGATAACACCAGCTCCCCCTTGCATATAGAAAAAAGACCATACTGTGAGTATCTTCCAATACAGTGAAGCCCACTCTAGTCTGCTTCAAATTTACCTTTAATCCAAGGTCCAGTTGTTGAAGTGACACACGAATTTCCCGAATGAGAATATTCATTCTCTCACATTCTTGGAAACAAACAAGAACATATGGGCTTCTATTTGAGGTCTTTTGCATTATCTCTGCCATGTTGAACTCTTCTGGAAGTTTCTCCAAAATGTCATCCAAGACATTTCTAACCTTAAATCATTAACACACACAAAGATTGATCTATATTCAGTTTTGTTCATGGTGACATACATCTTACTGTTTGAAGTCTCAGAGTTCATTATCCAACTTGCAAAGATCTCTGTAAACTCATTTTTCTCAAAAAGTTTTTCATTTTTTGGTGGTACTTGGGATTAAGCCTAGGGAATGCTAAGCCTTTTTCATTTTTTTATTTTATTGCGATCTTGTTCAATTGTCTAGGCTTGCTTCAAACCTAACAATCCTCCCGTTTCAGCCTCCTGAGGAGTAATCATATCGGCTATGGATATACTTTAAAGATGCCTGCTTCTATTCATAGGTGGGCTAAATAGCACTACCCACCCACATGTTTCTGCATCAGTGGCAGCCGTGTCCCTCTTTTAGGTCTCAAAATACAGTCAGGGAGACAACTGATTTATTCACAATATCCCACTGCCAGCATTGAGGGGTTTTATGAACTACATGACATTTGTATGTAAAGAGTTGATCAGAAGAAATCGAACTCCATTATTTGGACAACCTTGGGAGCTGTGGCTGCTGAGAGATAAGCAAACAAGGTTGTAAGTAGACCTTGTGAGAGTTTGCATGTGACTAATGTTAAGCCATGATATTTAAGCCATTGATTTGGTTATGTGATGTGTAAGGGTATATGATATTCAAGAATATTGTCTATGAGAGAGGTGATGAACTCTGGTAAACATTGTGATACTGCTTTGATAATTTCTAGATTACAACAAAATAATCATGCATTTTATTATATAAATGCAGATTTGCAGTGTTTTAAGTTTTTAATGTTTTAGCACATATTAATAATGAATGTCTCTTGAATACACATTTTCTCTCATTTTTTTGGATTTGTGGCCTCCCAAGGGATACAGTCTTCTTAAAAGTCACATGGATCAAAGAGGCTCTTTAAAGCATTTCATTCTGTTAACTGATGCTGCCCTTGTAACCATCAGTTGGATTGATTCGAATCAATGTTTTTTAAGAATATGGAAGCTTCATCCTTCTATAGTTGTTGCCCTGAAGAAATGAAAGATTCATCACTGAAGATGTGAGTAGGCACACATGACTCATGTCCAGACTCTATGAAGCTTTGCTGAACTGGGAGAAGCAATAAGTATTTAAAAGTACAAATATTTGAAAAGCACTGCCTGTTAGCCTCAGGTGACTTTCCCTCTGTTTTTGCTCTCTCATATTATTGTTAGTGGCTCTAACATCACTCTTGCAAGTGGCTGTAGCATCCTGGCAGCCAGTTTGTTATCTTGAAGCCTTAAACTTACAGTGGTGCTGTAGACAGTACAAAACACAGTGTAGTGCTGTAGCTGGGTAATGGAATCGCTGAGAGAATTAACCACTATTCCTTTCTGGCTGTCCTGCCTTGGCAAGTAACCTGAGCTATCTGAAATAGAGAATGGTGGTGCTTTGTGGATTACACAGTGTATCTGTAAAGTACTTTCTGTAGTTCCTGTAGGTAGTATATGGCCTTGGTTTCAGCCTGCCTGTTTGGGGTGATGAATCATCTTCATCTCAAATGCTCTGCATTTTCTGGTGTTAATGACCAGCTTCTTTGTTGGAAAGATACAAGTACAAAAATAGACATGGATGTGCATCCATTTCTGCTTCTGTTAACATTATATAGCTGTTCCACAAAAGGAGGAATTTTTCCTTGAAAATGTAACATTTTTCTAGAAAAGAAGCTTAGTAACAGGATCAAACACTACAACAAATTCTAAAGCTTCTAAATTACAACAGGCCTCACTGAATTACCTATTTCAAGAAATAACAGGAAAAAGGTTAAGAAATAGTATGAGCAATCCCTAGGACTACCCTGTAATTGGATCTGATGTTTAGTGAGTTCCATTTAACTTGAATCTTTGTCAGCTGAATCCTGATTAATAATTTTGAAAGAAGGGCTAATTTATTTGGGGGAAAATCAGCTATTCAGGTTTTAAATTAGAGAAACAAGATTTTTATCTAAAGATTTTTAAAAAGGTCATTTCTTATGCATCATTCTAGTCCAGTGATAGCAAACCTTTTAGAGTGTTCAGTGATAACAAACACCCTGCTGTGGCACATGTGCCATACATAGGTTCACCACTACTGTGCTAGGGTAATAAAATTCTTCAAAAAATGCCAATTTTCTGAGACATTGTTTTTAAAAGGGAGAGGGGCTGAGGATTTGGCTCAGTGGCCTAAGTGCCTGCCTTAATCAAGAGGTCATGAGTTTGATCTCCAGTACCAAAAAGACAACAAAAAACCAAACATAAAAAAAGACTAATAAATGACCAAACCAAAAACATTGAGAGTAAAAGGCTCGCCACAGATTTGGAAAAGACACTTGAAGTTAATATATCTGATCAACAATATACATCCAGAATAAAGAGTTCTTTACAAATGCATAAGAAAAAAAGATTCAAATCTCAAAAATAGGGTGAGCAACAAGTACTTTCCATGACAGTATATCCAGTGGTTGTACATATTTGAAAAGATGTTCAAGATTTTCCTCAATGAAGGGATGCAAAGTTGAAACCACTAAGATATGATGCCTAGCAAAATTTCAAGGAGGTAGCACAACTAGAACTTGTACATGCTGCTAGCAGGAGTGTAACTGGTAAATAAGAAAATCAAGAGTACAGTTAAAGCTAAACATACCCTACTGCAGAGTGTAGAGAAATGAGTAGGAGGAGACATCTTTAGGAATTACATTTGTCTGTTGACAAAGGACTGTAAGAAGGTGTTCTTGACCATAACAGACAAACTATAAACAATTCAAAAGTCATCCACGGTAGAGTGAATAAATGTATATTCTTATAAATATAGAACAAAAGTAAACCATTGGTATGTGAACATGAATGAATCATACAAACGTAGAGTCAGGAGCCTGATAGGAACAAATATGCACTGTATGATTCTATCTATTTAAAGATCAAAAACAAATGTAATCTATGATTGCAGGCTAAGGATATCAGTTACCTTTGGGGAGTGCAGGGGTAGCTTCACTGGTAATGGCATGAGTATGCTGGACTGTTGAGAATATTCACGTGTGCATGGTGGTCATATGAGTACATATGAAGGTAAAAATCCATTGACTTACATTTAAGATTAACACAGTTCAGTGTATATATCTTAATTTAACAAAAGAAAAGACTACCTTGTCTTCTGTAGACTGCCCTAGTTCATCACTGCCAAGTGCAGTGCTGGGTTGCATCTCCAGCAAAGTTCTGAAGAGAGTGTTGGATGTCACTGTCAGGAACTCGATTTCGGCATTTGGGTGGAGGCCGTACAGTGTGGGGCTCTCTGGAGGCAGCATCTCCTCTATGTATTGGTGATAGCCTGAATAATCCAGATAGGGAGGGGCTGCAAAGCCAGGTGCCAGCATGAGTTCATCTTCAATCTGCAACCATAAAGGGAAAGTCAGTCATTCCAGATCTAGGTTGGAGTCACTGCTATCTAAACACGCTTGGCAACTCTGGCAGGAAGGTCCCAGCATAGTGCTGGACAAGCAGCAGCTTCTATGACACTTCCCAGTCCACCATTCTGCTCTGTCTATGGCATGAGGCTGATCTCTGGAGAGGACGACAGGCCGTGCACGAATCCTGTTCCTGAGAAAGCTGGGACCTCCGTGATACAAGGACCAAACAAGCGCTGTGCCAGCCATCACTGCCTGCTCATCACTGTGCTTCGCTCTATTGACTCCCAAACATCCCCCTTTCCTGGGGACAAAATCAAAACGGACATTAATTTGCACAAGCAGGTGTTTGATTTTAATCTTAATTTTCTTTCTTTTTTTTTTGCAGTACCGGGGATCGAACTCATGACCTTGCACTTGCCAGGCAGGTGCTTATGCCACTGAGCTAAATCCCCAGCCCTTAATCTTAATTTTGAACTCAGTTTAGTACAAACCTATAACCTGTACTTTCCTAGTGTACCATACCTTCCACAGTACTGCTCATTTTATATATGACACATGAGTGTTAAAGTGACTACTGAAAAATACGTGGATGTGTAAGTCTCATTGCACAGACTGTCAAAGAGTGTAAGAGTCAAACTGCTGCCACCTCCCTAGGACCTGCGCAGGATGAAGACTGTAGTGCTGTTCCTCTTAAGATCCACAGAGCTTGGGTCAGTGCTGGCACACGCTGCTGCTCAATATGCAGTGGCCTGGGGAATGGTGGCCTCCAGTGACATGGCCTGTCTCGTGCTCATCTACTTTAGTGTTCTTGGAGATGGGCAGGCATTCTCTACAGAGCGGTTTTGAACAGATGCAATGTGAACAGTGATACCAAACCCTCAAAGTCATAATGTACACTGTTGAAACAACCAGAATCTTATGGGCCTGAGTCTGCGCTGCCGTAAACACTCAATTGAGGCTTATTATTTTCTAGTAAATTTAGCATAATCTGGGATTTTCTCCCAATTGCTCTCAGTTGTCGGGGCAGTTAACATCTCAGTTTCAATTTTCCGAGCTGGTAGTGGTATAAGTGTTATCTGTATTTGCACATCAATACATAAAAGTATACTGTTTAACCATCACTCAACGTAGTTATTTTCTGCCTAGATTTTCTGAGTCAGTTTCTGAAAGAAAGAGCTGTCTGTTGCCATGTGATGCTGTGCTGTGTCCTCTCACTGTCGCTTGGAGGCAAGAGTGTTAGTCCATTCAGGAGTATGCAGTTTACTCTGCCCTCGGCAAGCCTTGGAAGCAAGAAAGGGTCGTATGACCTAGTTCTTAGTGGACTTGCGAGTGTAAAGGGGACAAATTAAATGTGATTTCTACAAAGTGAGTCATGTGTCTGTGAATGATGTTCGTCCTTTTTCTATTAAATCTGCAATCCTGGATTGCTGAGAGAGCCTGTGATCTTAACAGTGCTTAATTACCATCTATGAATTTTAAGGGCATTATTAATATTTCAATCTGCATGTTCCCTTTTACTTAATACCAGGAGTATTTTTAAATTATCTAATCCTTCATACCACCAGAAACAAATCTGACCCAGAGAAATGGGAAGGAACAAGGGAGATTCTTCCATTACCTATATCCTTAGGCTTGGTTTTGATCATTTATTCACAGTTAGCACTTCATATGAATAAGAATAATCAAAATTGAAATGTCATTTGACCCAGAGTGACCCAAAGAAAACTGGAGGGAGAATTAAACCCATTTTTGCTTAGCAAAATACGAGTTTAAAAAACCCAAATTAGAATAAACACATCCCAATTGAACTCTATTCTCTACAAACAAGGACTTGGTCTCCTTGTTAATGCTTACTAGGTCACTGGAAATTTTGAAAGGCAGCAGTTAATTTGTCCTTTGAGACAAAATTTCAAGCAAACTAACCAAGACTTGGCCAGGCATGGTGGTAAACATCTGAAATTTCAACACTTGGGAGGCTGAGGTAGGAGGATTGCTGTGAGTATGAGGCCAGCTTAGACTATATAGTGAGTTCAAAGTTGGGCTGAACTCTGTAGCAAGACCTTGTCTCAAATACTCCAAAAAATAAAAACAAAGCCCTAAAAAAAACTTGAAGGACTCATAAAAATTAAAATACCACAGGAACTGGATATTTCAGTGCATAGTTTGTTTTGTTTTGGGTACTGGGAATCGAACTGAGGACCTTGCACTTGGCAGGCAGGCGCTGTGCTGCTGAACTACACTCCCCACCCCTTGAGTGTATACGCCTAATACTGGTAGGACTCCAAATGGAAAGACAACTAGGTAGTCTGTTTACAGAAAGCCACCTCTGTGCTGGGTGATGAGCAAAGAAACCAAACTCAAAGGAAAGGGCTTGAGGCTTACAGCACACAGACCTGGCTCAGTTCCCATCCCTAGTGGTTTGGTGGCTAAGAAAGAATGAGTCTCTTTGTTTCAGGCTTATCAGTAAAATGGGGCTCACAACACTGACTTAATGCTTGTGGCTGTGAGAATTTAATAAGGGAAACCAACTGCTAGGCCCAAAGCAGGCTTCTACACACTGACTTCCTATGTCCCAGCAGCAACATGGTCATAAAGCACTTCCTGCTTTTCTGAAAGGAAAACAAAACCTGTGAAGTTTCCTACTATGAATTCCTACTTTGATGTCTAATACCTGACATTTGAAAAGCAAGGTTTGATTCATGCAGAGACTTAACGTTCTCCTATCTTTTAGGGAAGATTTCAACATACTCGAGTCTGTGAATGCTAATTATGACTCTAGACCTTCTCACTCAGTGGCTAAAAGCTGTTTCTTGCTGATGGGGCCCTAACTGAAGAGCTCTCTCGACAATGGCCACCTTGCTTGCCTTTGGGTGGGGGAACTGTTTCAAATGGTGCTATAATGCCTCAAAGATTGCCCATTCTAAACGGACCCTTCTCCAGAGAAGAAACACAATGGCCAATGACCACATGAAAGGATGCCCAACATCCTTCTTCAGGAACATGTAAATTTAAACTCCAACACAATACCCCTCCAGGACGGCCAGAATAAAAATCATAAACAGCAGTGTTGGTGAGGATGTGGAAGAAACAAAACCTTCATACCTTGCTGGTGGAACACACTTTGGTGGTTCCTGCACATGTGCGTAGAGTTACCATCTGACCCAGGAATTCTACTCCTAGGCATGTTCCCAAAAGAACTGAAAACGGTCCATGCAAAATTTGTATCCAATGTTTAACAGCAACATCATTTTTAATAGCTAAATTCTGGAAACAACCAACGTGGCTACCAATAAAAAAAAAATGTGGTGTATCCATCAATGAGGGAGAGTTACAAAAGGGAATGAAATTTGGACACATTCTATGACATGGATAGCCCATGAAAATATGCAAAGCTAAATAAATTGGACACAAAAGGCTATATAGCAAATGATTCCATTTATCTAAAATGTCCAGAATAGGTAAATCTACAGAGACATGTAGATTAAAGATTGCCAAGGTCTGGAAAGTGGAAAGTATTGTGTGTAGGGGTGGGGAGAGGAAAAAAGTGATTCAGTAGGTACAGAGTTTTTAGTAGATGATGATGTTCTTGTGATAATGGCCAAGTGACTGTGCCAAAAGCTTTGAATTCTGCAACTTCAATTGGTAAATTTTATGGTGTGCAAATTGTATCTTAGCAAAACAGAAAAATCAGTGGATTCATCTTCAGGCAGACTGAACTTCCATATCATGAAAAAATCATCAAGGACATGAAGCCATCTTTGCAGAAACCACTGGCAGGCACCATGACTGGAGACTGCGAAAATGAGCTTCCTGTCTGCTACACTGACTTCATTGGATTGTTGCCCTTTTCAGATTTTCTTTTCTGAAATTTAATAAAATTTTACCCCTCCACTGCTCCTCTGAGTAATGTTGGTAACGAGAAACTCCCAGGTCGCTATGAGTATAAACAAGTACATAAGGCCTTGCCCTCTGGTAAAAAATTTCATGGTCTGGAAATGTTGGAATTTTCAGAAATGACTCAAGGTTGAATTGCATCATCATGTTGTCTTCAGAGTTGAAAAGTACACTAGTGATTTTCTAGATGATCCTTTTATACACAGGTGCTGAGGTACAGAGAGGTCTGGAGCAGAGCTAGACGGAGTTTATAGCAAAACTAGAACTCTGGTCTACTGGGTTTTCCTTGTTGTTCTTAGTGCCATTACTACCTGGGAGTTCAGATTCCCAGTATTTTGTAACCAGTGCCTTGACTACTACAAACAGATCAGCACCCCAACAAATGCAGTGTGGCACACTGAAAGATGGGCTCCTGGGGTCTCTGTAAGTTCAAACCCTATTTCTGCTGATTAGCAGCTGTTTCAACAGTCTGAGCTTTTTTGATTAAATGCAATAGTAATATCTACTTTGCAGGATTGTAGTAACAAAAAGAAGTATAACACCTGATGTATATGATAGTGACCCCTGACACAGCACAGGTGTGTAACAAGTGGTTTCCATTATTACCATCACAGGCTAAGATGTACAGTCAAGTGTGAAATGCATATTATGAATTTTATACTTAAAATAGAAATACTGTTCATTTAGTAAGCATCATTTTCTAACATTAGATCTGTGTTCAGATCTGACAACAAACATGAGTTAGTTAATTCTTGTTCTACAGAGATGAAGCTAGAGCTCAAAAAGTTCAATCACGTATCTAGGACCCCACAGCAAACACAAAGACTTCATATTTGAACTTAAGGATTTATTTGTTTTTGCTTTTTTTTTTAACTTCAAGCCTGGAATTTTAATTGTAACTCTATTATCATCAAAGCAGTTTGTGCTACATGATGATTTTCTTAGTTACTTTCTCATGGCTGAGACAAAATACCCAATACCCAAAAGTTAAAGGAGGAAAGGTTTATTGGATTGTTGCCCTTTTCAGATTTTCTTTTCTGAAATTTACAGTTTTAGTCCATGGAAGACTGGTTCCAAGGCAGGGCAGTGTGACAGTGGGGTAAGGGAGAGAAGAAACAATCCGAGGTGTGGCAAGCAGAAGGCAGCAAACAGACAAAGCTGCAAGTCTGCCTTCTTCTCTCTTTCTATTCCATCTAGGCTACAAACCTATTGACCGGTGTCATACCGAGGGTGGGTCTTCCATTATCTACACCTTAATCCCAGGATCATACCCTGTATCCAGTCACACTCCTTAATCCAGCCACCTTTGAAACTCTCCACCTATGACCCCATGGGGCTTTGTGGGAACATCTAGATACAAACCACTTTGAAAAAGTAATATTTAATAAGATAGTTTTCTAAAAGCAGCTTATTATATTACTTGTTTGGCACTGCCGAGTACCTACATTACACGTGAAAATGTGTTCATCCTCTACCCAAAGACATTTGAAGGGCACTGGAGTACTGTCTGAATGCAAATTCATTCATGCAGCAAGAAACTCATCCTTCCTCCTGACACTGAGATAATGCAGTGGCACCTATTAGTGACAAAGGGTTAAGACCCTCCGCAGCAGAACTTCTCTGTCGACACAGTCATGCCAAGCACATACTGGGCACTCATGAGGCAATGCATTGATGCTGGCCAGAAAAAGCATAAGATAGAAAGAAATGTAAGATCTGTTTGTTCCTTCCAATGGGCCCTGGGCCATCTTCTCTCAGGTAGTTACAGCACATGGATAATCTTATCTACAGCTAACTAAAGAGCCTTCTGTGAAACCAGAGTAAACACCCGGTCAATTTGCAAATTTAGTGCACTATTTTAGACATTACACACGTATTCCTAAGAGATCAGTAGGGACCTGTGAGAAAAAAAAAATTCAGGAGACATCTAGACTGCCTCAACCCTTTCCCTAAATTCTCAAACTCTTATAAAAACCACAGTCTCTTCCCTATAATCACAGCACTCTGAGAGACTGAGGCAGGAAGAATACAAGTTTAAGCCCAGCCTGGGCAATTTAGCCATACCTTGTCTCAAAGTAAAAAGTTTTTTAAAAGGGCTGAGGATGCAGCTCAGTGGGAAGGCTGGGGGTTTGATCTCAATACTGCAAAACCCAAAATCAAAAAACAGTCTTTCACCCCAATGGCAGACTCCTCTTGGAAACACACCTTCTGTCCCCTCCTAGTGTACTTAATCTGAATAATCTTTTGTATTTTCTTATTCTGATCTTGGTAAATTTTACTGCCCATGTCACCAGCCCGCCACATACCAGCAGCTATCTTACCATTTTGCTTGGCAAACACCACTGGAAGCATTTCAGTTCTTTTGGTAGGAACAGAACTTTAAACCCAACCCATTATTGATCATGTTCTAATGCAACAAAGATACTAATTTGCAAATACATTAACCAATGTGAGAAGTGACAAAAAAGACAACCTGCAGATATGGAAGTGTTAGATCCTTTGTTAACAATATAAACAGCTTGAGCAGGAACCCTGGCAGAACAAAGTCACAGATTTGCAGCTTCTGATAGGAGTCAGTCATTGCATTGATTTCCCTTGGTGAGATGAGAAGGTAGCACTGTCCAGTGAGGACTCAAGCTTGCAAATGAAGCATTTCGATCCTGCAAATCTCCCCAGATCTGTGTGGAAGGTCAGGTACCTACATTTCTAAAGGGCTTACACACACCAGTGATGCCCCGCAGGTTTCATCACCTATATTTACTTTACAATTATTTGAGTGGGAGTTCAGACTTGTGAAGGTTAATG
Organism: Hydrochoerus hydrochaeris; assembly: GCA_004027455.1. Classification (NCBI taxonomy): domain Eukaryota; kingdom Metazoa; phylum Chordata; class Mammalia; order Rodentia; family Hydrochaeridae; genus Hydrochoerus; species Hydrochoerus hydrochaeris. Next base: position 301,802 of record PVLA01001458.1, on the reverse strand, counting down.
GACTGTCTTGTTTGGCGATAGTGATTCCCCCTCCCCTTAGCTGCAGGCGAGAGCCATGAGCTTCCTGCTCTGCCCCTTGACCTCTACCATCATTGGAGAAATCAGCCTCTGTAAAGGTCATTTGCTGGCACTGTTTATCTTTACCATCTCCATGGTAACTTGCTCCTAGACCTCTTCTGAGGAACAACTTCCAATTGTGTTAAATAGAAAGTATCTTTCTGACAAGTGAAATCCTGCTCATTATAATGGAATAAGACCAGGAGATTCACAATGAAAGAAACGCTTAAACGCTTAATAATGGCCACAGAGCTGGGAAGTCAATTATTTTTGTATTGACCCCAAATTGTTTAATGTTATTCAAAGTAGCAAAAGTAATCTATGCTCAGTTTTATTAGACTGTAGTATCCTCTGATACATGATTATATTACTTCTCACAATCTAGAGGAAGTTGACTATATCTATGCTTCTCTGAGATGAAGTTTTCAGAAATTATATACAGGAGTTTGCTCAAACTCTTAAAAAATCCTCTAGCACTGCTCTAAACACAGTTGGTGTCTTGCCCAATAGAAATGGTACAGTATGAGGCACTGCTATGCTTCAGAAGTGTCCACTAAAGAGCCACATGTTAAAGGCTTGGTTACAAGCCTCTGGCTATGGATCCTTACGAAGGCGGTGTGTGGTGGAAGGAAGTGAGGTTGTTGGGGTGTGGTTCTGAAGGGGCTGTCTTGGCCTTAGCCCCTCCTTTTTTTCCCCGTTGCTTCCTGGCTGCCCTTGTGTGAACAGGCCTCCTCCCCAGTGTACTCTCACCATGACACCCTCCACTGCCATAGGCCCAAAGCCTGGGGCCCAGTGACTATGGACTGAAACTTGTCTTAAATTGATGATCTCAGATATTTTGTCATAGTGATAGAAAGCTAATACAGGTGACCTGGGTTTTCAGGAACTAGCTTGGGAATAGCTATGAACTTGAGCACCACTAGAAAGACAGCTCACATGAGCAAACCATGGCTGCCTCTCCCAGCTTTGTTAGTGTGAGAGAAAAGAACAGCACTTTTACCAGAAATGAGCTCTGCTTGTCAATGTTTTCTACAGAGACATGGGGGTCAATACAATGAAAAAGGAGAAAAGGATGCTGGGTGTCTAGACCAGCACAGGGGTGATCCACCCCTTCCTCACAGCAGAGGGAAGAACCAGATTCTCAAGTCATCATTTTTCTTTTCAGTATCAGAGTGTATGTTCCTCCCTTTATTCCAGTTACCTGTGTTTTTAGTTGACTTTCTCTGAGTAGCTCCAATGTGGCCCCTCCTCTATTTAGTCATGTTGAATCTCCAACATTTTCCTTTTTAAAATATAACTGTATTGCCTTGTTATTACATATAGAATGTCAACAGGAATTTCATATTTCCACAATATAGTAATGCTAATTTGTCATAAATAGTATATTTTTTTAACAATTTGATAAAAGAGACAAAGTTCTTTCAATGTACTTATATTTCTTTGTGTTACTTTCATTAATTTTAATTTTATTAATTGACAAATACTAATTATATATATTCATGGAATACAAATGTGATATTTTGACATGTTTACATTGTGGAATGATTACATTAAGGTAATAAATCCATTACCTCATGTACTTATTCACTTCATTTTTCTTTAGCATCTATTTGTAAGGTGTCATTGACTAAAATTCACAATATTCTCTGACTTCTATGACCAGCAAGAAAACAACCATGGAATGAGGAGTAGAATGGAAATCAGAGGCTTACATTCTGGCTCAGTGTTCTTGGTGGGTGGCCTGGAACTGTAGCTGTATCTCTGTATTTTGGTCTGTATATTGGAATGATAGCATCGGCTCTGTGTGTCTCTCTGAGAGTGGACCCTGTAAGCCAGTGTGTGTGTGAGAGAACCTCACCTCGGAATATCACTCATGTGCATGGGTCATCACTTGGGAGTTTTGTGAAAATGCAGATTCTGTTTCTGAACATCTGGGAAGAGGCCTGAGATCCTGCATTTCTCATAAATTGCCAAACTCCCATCAAGGCAGATCAGAACCCACTTGCAAAAGGCCAACAACATTTAAGAATTAGCTATACTATGTAGTGGTAAAATTAGCTTAAATTAATTCCTACCAGAATTTTCTCCTCAATGGAATTAGTTTAAAAATGTCTTACCAGAGATGGATTCATGAATTCTTCTAAATATACCCGGCACAGCCTGCGATCCCAGACATCTGTGATGTGGCCCCCATACATGATCTCACCAAAGAGATAACGGAGGTCTTCCCATGGGACCTGGGGACAAAACGAGGCAGATGTTAACATCCTGGGCCAGAGTGTCTGCTTCAATGTGGCCATCCAGTGGCACACACCTCGCTAACACAATGTCTCCAAAGCCTTTGTCAATGTAGATGCTTGAAAGAGGGTGGACATTGAGTTTCTGTGCAGAATCTCTCAGAAGAATTATTTTCAGTGTATTCTAATACATTTGGTGAAAACTCATCAGTGTTAAACTCTTTAGGCAGATTTTAGAGAAAATGGAATCATTCCTAAAATATTGCAGGAAGAGTTTATACATTCAAACTCTTATGCCAAAATCCTGAGAGGATGTTGCTTCATGGGGCCTTGGAAACATTACCTGTTTTTTATGGCCTGATTTCTATCAGTCTTTATTATTTGATTGAAGCAAAGGAACAGCCATGCAAATTGAATGAGGGGTGCATTTTGAATCCATCACTTCCCTAAAGTCCAGGTAAACAAATCCCTTTACTATGGACTGACTCAAGGCAGCTTATGATCTGACCTGGACTGGTCAAATGATTTCTCTAAGGATTGTACCCAATGATTGTACCATATTTTATCCAAGAAATCTCTATCTCCTCTTTATTTGGCTTAGCAGGATTTGAAGACTCTCTTTGCTACCCTTTAGCTTTGTATGGGTTTGCAAAACATGCCAGTGTGTGATGAAGCCTTTATAGACAGGGACCTTTATACTCTCAGGGGCAGCTATTGCCTCCCAACAGTTCAAGTAAAAATGTAATTATAGCCTTTGCTTCTTGTGTGATGTGACAGAACAAGTAAAACTGCTTCAACTATTCCAATGTACTTGCTATAAGTTTATTTGAATTTGAACAAATGAACCTCAAATAGGTCTTTATTTTAAGTTGGCTTGATGTGCATGAGAAAAAGGGACCAGAGTGCAACATGCTCTCTTGGCCATGCCACGGACCACATCGATCCATCTGGAATGGATGGGAAAGACAGATTTCTTAATTTCATGGCCTTTCTGATTGCATTTAGTTAATGCCTGTTCTGCACTTTAACCAAATATAGTATGTCTACGTCAAGATTTTATCAGGTAAAGTTCTTTTTGACAACTGATTCTTTTCTAAATCTGATCTTTGTCTTTTATATGTACCACCTTGAAAAGGGTAGCTTTATGTCCAAACTATGTGGGCAAACCGACAGTTCCTGAATTCTGCTGACTTGCTGTGTGATATATGGCAAATAATTTGGGCTAAGACATCTGAGATACAGAAAGATCCACTGACAACCAAAAGCTGTCCTGACTGAAACCTATGGCGGAAGTAGACTCAGATGTGAGCACTGGAGAATGCGTACTTGCCACCTCCTCCTGTTCTCCCTTTCATTTCTAACTCAGTTATGTACAGGACGTAGCTCAAATAGGATAGTATTCCTGGGTTTGGCCTTGTGAGACAATTATATAGAACTTGAATATGTGATAAGTGATCCATTTTTTTACTTAGATTAAAACACTCAATTTTATGTGGAACAGTTTAATGCACAATGAGGTTAACAGAAAATATTCATTAGATTGGTTAAAACATGCTCAAAGTATACAGGTTTATTTTTCATGTCATAAAGATGATTGGGGATATTGATCATCACAAACTATATTAAAAGCACTTATTTTGGAAACAACTTACTCAAAATTGGCTCCTTGGGAGAACATACCCATGCTGTGTGCCAAGTGGCCATATTTTAATGTGCAGTTGAATCAACACTGAAGATTGAAAAACACTAACAAAAACTGTAAGGGAGGCCATCAAAAGAATATGTAACAACCATGTCTCCTTAGATACATGGATGGGGACAATAAAGGCCTTTTAGAGAAAATGTGGCCCAGAGGCCAACATGTTGACTTTGATAGCTCCATCCCACTCTTAACAATTTGACTTAATGGGAGAGGTTTCTTTTGCAAGGATTAAACTAGAAACTCCTTTGGAACGAGTAAGTCTTCCTTTCTGAAATCCAACCATTAGGTTTATAGGAGTTTACACAACCACTGTTGATGAGGCATTCCCTCTCCCATCTGCAAAACACATTTTAGCTATGAAATAAAATCATTCATCTAACTTTAACATCAAATCAAGGGGAATGTTACTGAGAAAGTCACAACAAGGTGGCATCCTTAATACATAATAATGACATATGCAGGAAATGCACCATTATTTATACATGTGACGCACTGTAAATTGCTTCCATCATCAGAACTAATTGTAGTGATTATTAATGCAGTGCTATGAACTGTCAGAATTGCTGTATGTAATTACATTTGTGCAAATGCTTCATTACCTGCTTAATGAATCTGGCATATATGCACATGTAAACCACTGTTTTTGTTAACATAATGAAGGACATTTTTTTTTTTTGCACCAAGCTGTTGATGTAGAACTGGTCTGACCTATCTTATAAAGTTCCATCATCCACTGCTGGAAAACCTTGATCTAGTTTATTTTCACACTTGGCAAAAGATTAGATATAGATACAGATATAGTAGATACAGGGATATTTAGCTATTTCAATAATAACTTCAAAAGAGAGTTTATAGTCCATTTTGATAGTGTCTACAGACTGATAGATTCAGTACACTCATTGGAAGGTTATCTGATCACCAGCACTTACGTTAGCATTCGCCTCTAGGTAGTTGTAGAGGATATTGGAGCAGATGGTAAGGTCTCCAGAATTAAAAGGATAGCTACGGCTCCAGCCCTGAGGGCCAAATCTCAGTCTCCCCGCAACACATGCATGGAAGTAGCAGAGAGAAAAGAGAATGCTTTTGAACTCCTGCTCCTTGGAGCATATCTCAAGTGTATCCTGGGAGAAAAGAAAATAAATGATCGATTATCTATTACATGGTTTATGAAGGCAATGGTGTGAATTTTTGGGAATCTTGTGGAAGACTAAGGAAAGATACACTATGGAGGTGGTATACAGCTGTGATCAAAACATATGGCAAACGTTTGCATTAAAAATTTATTAGAGTAAAAAGCACATTGCTATTAGTCCCCCTTAAAATACGCCCCCTCTTCAGACACATCCCATTTTTCTGGCCAGTTTCTGAAGCAGTTCTGGAAGTTCTTTTTCAGAAATGTCTTTAGTTAACACTGTTGTGGTTGCCTTGGCAACTGATTCCAAAAATTTACCTTTCACAGTAATTCTAACTGTGAGGAATAACCAAAAGTTGCATGGTGCCAGATCTGATGAATAAGGTGGAGAAGACAAACCATGTAATATTTTTCTTAGACAGACACAGCCTGTGCTAAAAGTGATGTGTGACATGGAACATTGTCATGATGGGGGCTAAAACCATTTGCCCATTTCTCAGGCTATACACCTCATTTCTTCACTGCTCTCATAAACCCTTATAATATTCACCACAGTGTGTAGTACTCCTGGGTACTAACCCAGCTTGCACAGTTTCATCAAGGTTAAAAAACACGATCATTATCTTGATGTTGGATCTTGATCAATGCCATTTTTTTTCATAGGAGAATTGTGTGATTTCCACTGAGAATTCTGAATTCATCTCAGGATCATAACCATAGATGCAAGTTTCATTTTCCATAAAGACATTTCTTTAAAGTTGAAACCTGAACCCATATGATCATGCAACTCTTTCATGTTAATGCCTTGTTCATGATCAATGGTTTATGGCACACTTGAAATACACCTTCTCTCAACTGTAGTGCACAATCAACTGACTGCACTGAACAAGATTAAACTTGTCCCACATCATTACTAAGGCGTGATGTACCACTTCTTATAGTGAAGATCCCTGTCTTTCTACTGAATGGAACTTGGCAGTGGCATTCATAGTATTTTTTAAAATCATATTTTATATACTTTTAAGTTAAACTACAGCTATCATTTTAAGCATGGCTACCTATCCAAGAAAGAATAAGATGTGACTCTCTGGCATTTGCAAGTCTCTTAAGAGAAAGCTTTGTAGTTTGCTAGTTATTTTTCTGAATGCTTCTGAATTCTCCACAACATTAAGCAAGTTACTTTATTTAATCTGTATGTTTACTAGTACAAGTTTGTGGTACATAATGATTACATTCCTTGTGGGGAGTTGGTACATGCATATAACACACCTTAATTCTTTGTACATCTCCTCTCCCTCACACCTCTTCCATCTCTTAGTCCCTTTCCCATTTGCAAAAGATTTAGCTCCCTGTTTCCTATGATCTTTTACTCTGCCCTTTGATTTTATTTGTATTTTGGACTTCTCATATAAGAGAAACCATGCAAAGTGTAAGTTTTTATGTCTGATTTATTTCACTTAACATTATGGTTTCAATCTACATCCATTTTCCTACAAATGAATCATATTTAATCTTCCATAGTGTGCAGTAGTACCCCATTGTGTATATATACCAAACTTTCTTTATTCAGTTATCTGCTAATGGACATATAGGCTGCTCCCAAGATTTAGCTATTATGAGTTGTGCTAGTTGTCATATTCAAGCATGAATATGCATGCATCACTAGTGTGTCTTTAACTCTTTTGGGAAGATATTTAGAAAGGGAATAGCTGGATTAAATGGAATTTCTGTTTTTAGTTTTTGGGGGAACTTCTATACTGATTTCTCTAGTGGTTGTACTAGTTTACATTCCCACTATCAAGGCAGAAGGGTTTCTTTTTCCCTGAAGCCTTGCCAAGATTTGTTATTTGATTTCTTGATGGTATTCTTTTTTTCTGGAGTAAGATGGAATCTCAGTGTTTTTTTTTTTTATTTGCATTTCTCACATGGTCAGAGATGCTGAACTTTTTCCATGTATTTATTGAGCATTTGTACTTCTAAAAAGTATTATTTTTCTTGTCCATTGTTTTTTAACTTTGAAGAGAATAAAACCAAATGAGTGAAAACAAAATGGAGTCAGTCAGAACAAAAGGATGGACATAGTATATGACTTAAAACTAAAATACAAGGTGATCAATAATGGTTACCATAATGTCTTTTTTCAAAAGAATTGCCTATCTCATCAGGCATAATAACATTGAAGAAAACAGTACAGAACAAAACCAAGAAGAACAAAACATTGGAGACATTTAGGACTTCAAAAGAAGATAATAGTCAAACCAGAATGGGTATCATAGTCAATCTTATTGTCTTCAAAGTAGTTGCCTATGCCCTCACACTTGATACTATCAAACAAAACAGATTCGGATAAAATCAGTCAAAACAAGACAGTAAAAGCAATACAGGAGTTCAAACTAAGTTAATAAATCAAAAATAGTTACCAGAGTATATCCTGCTATCTTTGGAATAGCTGTCTATGCCATCAAATCTAGTACATGTAGACAAATTGGAACAGAATATAACCAAACTAAACAGAGCGATGAAAACGATATGGGTTTCAAATCATGATACAAGATTAACAATGGCCACTACCTTCCCTTTTTAGACAATTCTTCCCCTTTCACTTTCACAGGGTACACTGTACATTTTGTATCCCACTAACTCCTTTAGTTTTTAGATTAGGGAGGCAACCCACTGTTCACCTAAGTGATTCTAAACCTTTTTATCCCTGAGCATAATCTCAAGTTATATCCATTTACCTATAAGAGCCTCAAGGTTTTCCTTCCTTATAGCTGAGTAGTTCTTCATTGTATAAAAATGTCTTTCTAACCAATCTGCAGCTGATAGGTAAGCTACCTCCATTTTTTTTCTGGTTCCCTATCACACAGAGCATTGTTTTCTCATCTCTGACTTTCAGACTATAAACCCTGTTTCAGGTTAATTATATTTCTTATATACAGCATCTTGATGGATCTTATCTCCTGATCCATTCTGCCTGTGTTTCTTTTTATGGTATATTGAGGCCATCTATGTTAGTGATTATGGTCAACCTTCTCTGCCTCATCTCTGCCATACTATTTTTCTGCCATTAGTTGTCTACTTTTCCCCTTCATTCCACTGACTGCCCTGTTCAGTGAGCACCCTCTGCTGCTGTTCCTGAACCATATTCTTTTCTCTCTCTCTCTCTCTCTCAAATGTCCTTCAATATTTTTTGTAGGGTTGGTTTAGTGGTCATGAACTCCCCCAGTTCCTCTTTGTCATGGGAGCATCTTGTTTCTCCATTAATTTTGAGAGATAGTTTTGCAGGGTACACCAATATGGGTTGGAGGTTATTTTCTTTCAGGGTTTGGAATACTTCACTCCAAGATCTTCTTGATTTGATGGTTTGTGTTGAGAAGTCTGGTGTGATTCTGATGGGTTTTCCTTTATAGGTGATCTGTTTCTTTTCTCTGACAGCTTTTAATATTCTGTTCTTGTGTTGAATTTCTGGAAATCTTGATTATTATATGTCTGGGTGTAGATCTATTTTGGTTATAGCTGGCTGGAGTTCTGTATGCCTCATTTATCTGAATATCATTTCCTTTTCCTATTCTTGGGAAGTTTTCTTTATTTCTGTAAATAGCCTATTTCATTTGTGTTTACCCCTGCTTCTCCACTCACATTTTTTATTCTTAAGTTATAGATCCTCTTGTCATCTTCTAGCCTTTGTATTGTTACTTCCTGGTTCCTTGTTATTTTTAAGAGATCTTTCCTTTCATGATCACAAGTTGCAAACCAGTCTTCAAGGTTTGATAGTCTATCTTTAGTTTCTTACAAGAAGTTTCACCAGCTTTCAATGGAGTACTTAATTTCCTGGTAATCTTTTTGAATCTGTTTCATGTATTCTAAATTTTTTTATATTATTCATTGAAAGTTTCCCTTCTTTTTCTGTGCTCCTATATTCTTCCATCTGTGTCTTTTTTAGAGGTGCTTAGCATTTTTTTATTATGTTTCTTATATCTTTCTTTACTTGTAATAGTATGTCTGTTTTAAGTTCTTTTATAGTTTCACAAATTTGTTTATGTCAGTTGCTATTACTTCAGAAACTGCAAGTGTGTGACTCCCAATCTCTTCTGTGTTTACCTCTCCTGGACCAGTACTGCTTGAGCTGGAGATTGCCTTTTGCTTCTTCCTCTTGTCATGTTCCTGGTTTCTTTCAAACAAGTGGGCAGTGGGGTCCCTGGCACTTCCTGTATTGGTTATAATTACTCTGAAGTATGCTGGCTAGGGATTTCTGCTGTTTGCTGCTTTCCCCAATCTGCTGGTGACTCTGGAGTATAAGCAGGGGTGGGGCAGGCTGGCCTCTCCCTTCCAAGCTAGTTAACCACAGGGAGTCTTCACCACATTAGTGTGTGCCATGTGGGCGGGGTTGGTTAGGGATAGCTTTAGGGAAACCTCAGTATTGGCTATTGGATGGCACACAGCAGCAGGACTCAGTCTAAGCAATTTTAACCAGTCTGCTCTGCACTAGGAGTATCTAAATGAAGCTGGCTGCAATTCTGGTTCTGGGCTTATCCTGCCTGACTCCAAAATGGTGCCTGGCCAATTGCCCTCTCCTGCGGGAGCACTGAGTCCCCCACACTCACTGCCAACCAGTACAGTTCTCCGGTCTGCTGCTCCCTTCTGCCATTGCCTCTCCCCACTGAGGCCTTCGTGCTTGCCAGCAACCAGCTTCACTGTGACTGTATGTCTCTGAATTCCAGTGGTGTTTCTCGCACAGTGGGACTGGCTCCGGTGAAAGTGCCTCCAGCCACCACCTTCTGTTTTTCTTTTCTTTTCTTTTTTTAAAATTTTCTCTGTGGGCTTCATTTCTCACTTTAGTTTCTTCTGTCAAGGGACCCATTTCTTTCCTTCTGGTCTTCTCCAGAACGCTATATTCCAGCATCTTGGCTGTTTTTCTCAGAGAGGTTGTTTACTCTGCTGCTTATTGTTCTGCCATCTTCCTTCCCCAACCTTCTTCTGCTTGCCCATTTTTGATTGCTGATTTTGGGGTGATCTAATTTTTTTCAGTTCTTTATATATTCTAGATATATTATATTATCAATATATATTATATATTGTAGCTACAGGCAAGTATTTTTATTTTTTCAATTTTTTAAAAATTTTATTTAAAGAAAAAAACAAGGGTAGAAATGATTCAGAATTAAAAAAAAGGTAACAGTAAGAATCACTAGTTTATAAATTACATACTGTCCTCTTAGAAATAGTTGCTCAAGTTACAAAATTAAAGCATATAAAGTAGATATTCAACCAGTGAGACTGTAAACAGCTACACATGCATGAGTCTTTACATGTATTTCTATCCTTTCTGTATTAGAGGGAAAAACAAAACATAGCAAGACAAAACAAAACAAATTCCTATAAGATCATGAAACCAAAAAGTCATATAAAACCATAGTACAAGGTGATCTACAATGATTACCGTGTTGTTTCTTATTATCTTCAATAGAATGTCTATATCATCAGGCATAATTGAATATAGCAGTATAATTGAGTATAGAAGTAAATAACAATATTAGTAAAATACAACATTATGGACAGTATAAAACTTCAAAGGCAGGTAATAATCAAACCAGAGTGGGTATCCTAGTGACTCTTGTCATCTTCAGTGTAGTTGCCTATGCTCTCAGACTTGATACTATCAATCATAACAGCTTTGAATAAAATCTGTCAATATAAAACAGCAATCTAACAAACTAGATTCAATTAAGATCAGTCATGGTAAAACAGTGTAAGTTATACAGAGCTTCAGATTAAGTTAACAGAAAATTAAGGATGATTACTGTACTATATCCTGCTTTTTTCAGGATAACTGTTTGCCCTCAGATCTAGTACATGTAGAATGAGTTGAACAGAATATAATCCATCTAAACAGAGTGGTGTGAGTAATGTGGTTTTTTTTTTATTTAAAGAGAAACAAAAGCAAGTAAAAGGTAGAGATAATACAGAATTAAAAAAAAAGATAAACAATAAGAAATCACTGGTTGATAAATTACATATTGTCCTCTTAGAAATAGTTGTTCAAGTTACAAAATTAAAGCATACAAAGTAGATAGTAGATTTCTGTATTAGAGGGAAAGACAAAACAAAACAAATTCCTATAAAAACATGAAACCAAAAAGTGGTATAAAACCACAGTACAAGGTGATCTACAATGATTACTGAGTTGTTTCTTATTTTCTTCAATAGAATGTCTATATCATCAGGCATAATTGAATATAGCAGTATAATTGAATATAGAAGTAAATAACAATATTAGTAAAATACAACATTGTAGACAGTATAAAACTTCAAAGGCGGGTAATAATCAAACCAGAGTGGATAGTCTAGTGGATCTTGTCATCTTAAGTGCAGTTGCCTATACTCTCAGACTTGATACTATCAATCATAACAGCTTTGAATAAAATCTATCAATACAAAACAGTGATCCAACAAACCAGATTCGATTATGATCAGTCATGGTAAAACAGTGTAGGTTTTACAGAGCTTTAGATTAAGTTAATAGGAAATTAAGGATGATTACCGTACTATATCCTGTTATTTTCAGGATTATTGTCTGTGCCCTCAAATCTAGTACAGGTAGAATGACTGGAACAGAATATAATACATCTAAGCAGAGTAGTGTGAGTAATGTGGGTTTTAAATCCTGGTGCACTATTAACAATATAGCGTATCAAGGCCATCTATGTTAGAGTTTCTAGTTATCCTTCTCTGCCTCATTTCTGCCATGCTATTTTTCTGCCTTTGTTAAGTTTTCTCCTTCATTCTACTGCCTGCCCCATTCATTGAGGCCTTTCTGCCACTGTTCCTAAAATCCTGGTATTTTTTTTTTCTCTCTCTAGAATGTCCTTCAGCATTCTCTGCAGGGTTGGATTGGTGGTCACAAATTCTACCAGTTCCTCTTTGTCATGGAAGCATCTTGTTTCTCCATTAATTTCTAGTGACAGTTTTGCAGGGTACATCAGTCTGGGCTGGAGGTCACCTTCCTTCAGGACTTGGAATACTTCGCTCCAAGCTCTTCTTGATCTGATGGTCTGTGTCAAGGAGTCAGCCATGATTCTGATGGGCTTACCTTTATAGGTAATCTGTTTCTTTTCTCTGATGGCTTTTAATATTCTGTTTTTATATTGAATTTCTGGTATCTTGATTATTATATGTCTGGGTGTAAATCTGCTTTGGTTTTAGGTGGCTGGAGTTCTGTATGCCTCACACAACTGAATGTCATTTTCTTTTCCCATGCTTGGGATGTTTTCCTTAATTATTTCCGTGAATAGCCTTTGTAATTTGCCTGTAGGTATTCCTGCTTCTTCATTCACATTTCTTATTCTTCAATTGTAGATTCTCTTGTCATCTTCTAGCCTTTGTATTGTTACTGCCTGTTTCCTTGTTGTTTTTAAGAGATCTTTCCTTTCATCATCACACACTGCCAACTTGTATTCAAGTTTTGATAGTCTATCCTTAGTTTGTTTTAAGGAGTTTTGCCAGCTTTCAATGGAGTTTTTAATTTCTTGGTAGTCTCTTTGAATCTGCTTCATGTATTCTATATTTTCTTTATATTCTTTATTGAATATTTCTCTCCTTTTTTATGTTCCTCTCTTCTTCCATCTGTATCTTCCTGAGAGTGCTTCCTGTGAGCATTTCTTTTATTACTCTACTCATATCCTGCTTTACCTGATTTAATATTTCAGTTTTGAGCTTGTCTACAAGGTCATGAAGATTATCTCTTAATGTCCATTGAAGCCACGTCTGATGTTGTGTGTTTGCCGCCCTCAGTCTCTCTCGTTTTTCCTTCTCCTAGATCAGTGCTCTCAGGGTTCTGGGCTGGGGGCCTCCTCCTGCCTCTCTCTCCTGTCATGGCCCTGGCTTCCTCCACACAGGTTACAGTGTAGGTCCCAGCCCCCTTCCCTGTTGGCTATGTTTTCTCCAAAGCACACTGGTGAGGGACCTCCGCCCTCTCCTGCCTGTTCTTGTCACTGAGGTATAAGCAGCGGCTATATTTGCCTGCCCCTCCCCACCAGGCCAGCCAAACTTCAAGTGCTTTCACCCCATTAGTACTTGCTAGGCACGGAAAATCAATTTGGGATGTCTCATTGGGTCCCAGCCAGGGATGCGGCCCAGTCCAAGCAAATCGCATGAATCTTCTCTGGGGAGGGAGCAACCAACCGAAGTCACTGTCACTCCCAGTTCAGGCTCCTCCTGCTTGATTCCAACATGTCGCCCATTTGGTTGTGGCCTTCCTGTGGTGGGGGTCTCATTCCCAGCACTGACTGTGGATTAATGAAGGTCCCTTCACCGGTTCCACTCTCTGCTCTCTGTTGGGCTCACTAACCCTCGACTTCAGTGCTGCTGCGCTTCCTGTGAGTGGCGGCGGGAATGAGTTTGTGTGGCTCTGCCTGCCTATGTGGATTCAAGCTGGTGCAAACTTGGCGGGTCATCACGAAAATGCTGTGTCCTGTAGTTTTTGGCTGTTTCAGTTGTTGTCCCGAAGTATTTGATGAGCTTTTTTACGTTTTAATTTCTTCCTGTGTCAAGAGGATCCATATCCCTCTGTCTGGGTCTCTCCAGGGTGTTTTATTCTGGCTTATGAATTGTTTCTCCTGGGAGGCTTTGTATTTTGTTGCTCATTGATTGGCCATCTTGTCTCAAAAACCTGCAGGCAAGTCTTTTTAACAATGTCAACACTGCTTTATATAATTTTTCTCTGTAAAAGTTTCCTTGTTAAATCTAGATGACAAAATATTATCTCATCACTGGCAGGATGCTAGTTAATCACAGCTTCCCATTCTTCTCTTGTTCCATAGTAACAGAGACCAGAGCACATGGTCCCCCATGGAAAGACTGTTTTCCAGCCTTCTTTGAAGCCAGGGGTACCATATGACCAAGTTTTGGCAACAGTAATTGAGCAAAAGTGATGTGTATAGTTTCCATGCCATTTGCTTCTCCTGGTTATCACTCTTTCACCTGTTCTTTAAAGGACCCAAGCAGTGAACCACGATCTTGGGTGGACTTAGGACTCCTTTGGCTCCCCATAACTATAAGTATGTCTTAGTGTTTTTATTCTCTCTGTAGATTTCACTGGAAGTGGTTGATTGGAATTAATTTATTGGAATTCTAATAATTTTTTCATGGGATTACAAATATAAACTTTCTGGACTGAAATGAGAACTGAGAAGAGCTCACTGTACTAGCCCAAAAGGTACTAGAGAAAAAGTTAAGTATGTTGGTATGCTTCATAGTGAATAATAACAGTTTTAATTGGAGGTAGAAAAACCAATCATGTGGCTTTTCTCTTGAAGGTTCGTTGTACTTTGTTTCAATACTGAGGACTGAGCCTAGGGTTTTTGCACTGAGCAACATGCTTAGTCTTTTTTTTTTTTTTTTCAATTTTGAGACAAGGTCACACTAAGTTGCCCAGGCCGGGCTCCAACTTGTGATCTTCCTGCCTCAGCTTCCCACAGTGCTCAGATTACAAGCCTGTGTCATTACACTGGGCTTTCTTTTAAAAAGCACCTCCCATGGGCCAGGGATTTAACTCAGTGGCATAAGTGCCTACCTGGCAAGTGAGAGGTCTTGAGTTTGATCCCAAGGACCAAAATAAAATAAAATAAAATAAAAGCACCACTTCTAAAAGATTTCTGAGAAGTTAGGAAAAGAAGAACTCAGAGGACTAACAAAAAAGGAAACTGGAAGATCTGGTTATGATTCATATACCATAATTTAGAAAAGAAACACAGTAATTTGGCTATTATTAACTTACATATGTAGTAATTTGTTTCAGTTGGAAAGGAAATTTAAATAGGAAAATATCATGGATATAACCTGAAAAGAAAGACTCTGAATTTACTAATATCAAAACTACCTAAAACTCACTGAAATTTCTCTCATGTCATTATCGCCAAAGTCTCTTCCTTTTGTTGTGAGAGATACTGTTCCTTCACATGTGCCTTTCAGAAACAGCTTCCTCAAAAAGTACACTTCAGCCTACACGTGACTATAGACTTCTTAGTTTTAGAATAAAACTTAAATATCTTTCTCAGTTATGTTGCTAATCATTTGAGGGTTCCTTTGCTCAATTTGGATAGAAATCATGAATCAGCAAAGTGCAGCTCTGTTACCACCTCCAGGCTTTGAGTGCGAATGGTTCTCAGCCCTCTGGGGCTCTAGGTGCCTATACTCCTCAGGCCTTAGTGTTGTAGCCTGGGGCCCTGGGTTGTTGACTGATGATGCTACCCATCAACAACAGTTAATGCTCATCAGTCAACTTGTTAGTTGCTGGTCTCTGCTGACAACACCAGTAAATGCTAGCTGCTCTGAGACCACACTGTCCAAGAAGTAAGTGATGACTACATTTTCAGGATGGGTGGAGTGAAGCTTTATGTGAACAGAGCCTGTGCTGTAGCACAGGGTGGTCAAACACAAGAGGGATCCCTTATAGAGTAATTTAGTGAGTGAGAGAACAGTGCCTCTTATTTAATAGGGACTGGCCCATGAGTGGTCCAAATTTGAGCCTCATGATTGGTCTAAATTCAAGTCATCTGATTCAAACTTACTGATTGGCCTAAATTCAAGTCTATTACTTTGTTCAAATTCAAACCCACAGTAGTCATGATAGACACCACCCAGAGTGGGTGTAGGGCACCTGAGATAGCTACAGCTATAGTTGGCAATCAAAAATATCCTCTTCTGGCTATTACCAGAGAGATAAAGGAGGAGTCAGGCCATTTCTAATCTATCCCAATTGGACTAACACAGTGGTAGAAAAAATTTGGTATGCCTGCTGCAGTGGACCATTTATATCTTTGAAAGTTCTAAAATGTTCACTATCACTGGACTAGGGAATGACAGGAAATTCTTTCACAAGATTAAAATATACACACAAACACATATACACACATTCATGAATATGCATAAACACAGAGATTACTCTACCCCTTTCAATGAGATGCATGAGATAAAATGAGTTAATGATGGTCTCCATAATCTTATGAGAAGATTTACATGGTCAGCCTAGGCTGGCTCTTTTTTTAAATTTGATTTTATTTGTACATTTTAGATATACATTCATCAAAGAGAATTTATACCTATAATGGTATAACTTTGTTTTTTTCCTCTTTCCTTTACCCTCCCTTCAACCCCTCCTCCCCTTCCCATTTGCAAAACCTTCTTTTCACATTTTCCTTCTTTTCTCATTTTTTTCTTTTACTTTTCTCTTCTTTTCTCTCCCCTTCCCCTTTCTCATGTTCTCCTCACCATTTGAACATTTTCCTCCTATTTCAAAACACATTTTGGTCCTTATTTACACTTTAGCTTCTCACACCAGAGAAACAATGTAGTATTCATGCATGAGTGTCTGATTATTTCACTTAAGAGTATGGAGCCATGGTGCAGACTCTAGAAATTACTTCTCCTTCTTTACCTGATCAAAGTTGTACAGGGCAGCATGCAAATTGGCTAGCATTCCAGTGGGGGGCTCATTGGTAATCTTAATGGAATTTTCCAGAAGTCCTTGAGGGATGATGTGCTCATCTGGTGTAGGTGCAGACTTGGCACTCATGAACACCCTGTAATCTTCATGGCTTCCTTGACTGAATCCTTCAAGAAGTTTCTCCAAGGTTCCTAGCCACTTGGCCACCAAATGGACATTCTGAAAGAAATATGGCTCATGATTTCTGAGATATTTTAGTGTATTAGTTGAATGATATATAGCATTACAATAATCTCCTATAGATAAATGTGTTCAACATTCAGAGAACCATGTTTTAAATTTTCCTTTATTATTGAATCAGGAAAAGAAAAAAAGGCCAAAACAGAATTGAACACTGAACACAGTCAATTCACCCAATTACCATAGATTGTAAATCAATATTTCCTCCCAATATATGTACCTACTTCAAACACTCACTAGTCACCACTGAGTGGGAGTTGCCAAATACTTTTCTTTGTAGTAGAGTAGTTCAAACTCAATGAATGAGACATATCTGGATTAGATTAATAAAGTTTAAAAACTAAAAGCCAGAGGAGTACCCACTTCATTGTTTCTGATGGAAATCACTTCTACATCAACTCCTACTCATTATTAGCATATGGACTCAGAAGGATAAAAGGAAAGACAGTGGAAAAAAAGTAATCATTCATTGTTAAGATGCTCGTGTATCGCTAGCACATTATTTTTCTTAAGTCTGACAGCTGCCAAAAACCATGAAACAAATAAACAAAAAAATGCCACTGCTGTCAGCATTCTTTGCTTTTCAGTTTTATGATGCAAAAGTTTACTCTTCTTTTGCTGAACACCCAGGGCAAACTTGGTAGCTGGTGCAGTGACAGAGGATAAAGACTCCATCTTATCTGCTCTCCTGTTTTGGAGAAGTTCTTGATACAGTGATTGGAACATCACACCCAGGGAAATGTAATTATTTCCAACAAAGAAAAATAGTTAAGACGATAACAACTGTAAAAACACAGAGGAGTGAGGCAAACAAGGAAAAGAGTAGTACTGTAGGTATTTTGTGAAATTTCACTTGTAAAAATATCTATGCAATTCAGTTGCTCACTTTATTAGGACTTGTTTCTCATGGTAAATATTGAGCATTGGTAGGCTTCGTCGGCTGAATTATGTCCCCTCCAAAATACATTGGTTGAAGCCACCAGTACTACTTCACAATTGATCATATTTGGAAGTAGGTTACTTGAAAGAGGTAATTAGGCTAAATATAGTTAGATGAGATTAGGACATACAAACACATATGGAGATTCAGGAGAAACCTGTTCACCTACAAGTCAGTGGGAAAGACCTCAGAAGAAACCAAGTCAATGTTACCTTCACCTCCACCTCAGTCTTCCAAGCCTCCAGAACTATGAGAAATCAAATTTTTATTGAATAAGCCAGTCTGTCTGTGATACTTAGGTTTAGTGGCTCTAGACATGAATCCATGAAGTAAGAACTTTGAATTGTTTCCCTCACATGTTTGTTAATCGGTCATAATGACACTCTCACACTTAATTGTGCCACTCATAAAACTAAACAGTAAAAACAACAATAAAACTTGTGTAAGTTCAATCATGTCAATTCTGCCTTATGAACCACAACACTACCTTACTTAAAAAGTCTATCTGAAACATATGAAAAAATATGCTAGGCAGTGACTTTGAAGTTAGGAGCAGAAAAGCCCCCAGGTGAGCCATCATGGAAGACAGGTACACCCTGGAATCCAGCCTGGGAACTGTTTCTGAGGGATAAGTTACCTTGTGATTTGGCCACTCAAGAGAACTGTGAGCTGTGTTGTAAACCAAACGGCCTGAGGGCTGGCTGGGCTGGTTGCAGTAGCCTGCACAGCTCATAGGTCTTCCTAGAGCTGGCCTGGGCTTTGTGGTTCCTAGGCTCTTGCTAGAATCCCTGGCTAAGGAGGGCACCCCAGAAAACACTGGGATGAAGGATCACAGACCTGGGGAGGAATAAAGGGGTTGTCTAATTTACAAACAAAGGGAATGCTATAAGTGCCTAGGAGCAGAGTTAGATGTTGATTGTGTAAGACACACACACACACACACACACACGAATATGGTTCTGTCAATTGTACGCAATGTACATAATTCTCAATGTGCTCAATTCTTTTTCAAATTTCAATATCCATAAATCAACCTACAATTTTAATTTTAGCTATTATATCAACTTTATGCCTTATACTACAGTAACAGTATAGTAAGCTCTACAAGCCTGTAGTAAGCTCAAACATGATTGGAACGGCCCAATCATGCAAGTCAGAAGAACAATGAAATTCTCCCTAATCATGTTTAATTTTAAAGCTGAGGATGTTGGCTGGGGATATACCTCAGTGGCACAAGCATCTGCCTGGTAAGCACAAGGTCCTGAGTTCAGTTCCCAGTACCAATAAATAAATAAAGCAAGCAAGCAAGCTGAAGATAGTTTTTCCAAAGATGAAAGCCATCCTTACTAACAGAGTCTCTCATCACTTTTAGAGACCTTGTGAATTCCCAAAGAAACACTAGGGCTCCAGAGATCGCAGTGTTGTGGTAAGGGACCCAGACCCCTGGGCACTGCCAAGCCTGTGGGTTCACACCCAGTGTTGTCCATGGAAACATAATACTCACTTGCAGTATGACCCAGTGTCCCCCTCTGGAAGCTTCCTCTAGTGCCATTTCTGCCACCATTTCCTGACCTTGTCCTAAAGACACATTGTGGAATTTTCCTTCGTCAATTGTGAAACCGAGTCTTTTGCCTGTGGGGAAATATAACACAGTGAGAGCAAATGTCAGAGGAGGAGAGGTAAGGAGAACTGGGGATTCTGTTGTCTACACATTGGTGGTCACCACTGCCATCTTTGAGGTCACTTTCCTGAAGTATCTGAATTAGGCTTCTGTTGTTCCTACAAGCAGCATTTTGAGCTCTCCACAGCTGCTGCCCTGCAAGCATTAGGAAAGCCTGTGGAAGTCACTTCCTTTGGTTTTATGATAATGAAGCTTTTGACATTTTGATAGATGGCAGCATTGTTAGGGAGCTTTCTAGACTCCTGCAGGAGTGGCAAAGCATTTCCCTCATAAAAAGGAGCAACATGTGGTAGATATCACATCATTTTTTGAACAGGAACAGTTCATTGGGTAAATGCACAAGCTCTCACCTTGTGAGGTTGCGTTTAAATTGAGCACAGTTAGGTCACAGCTACATTAACCTGGTATTCCTGATGTAGGCCGTGGGGAATAGCAATCCAGAGCACAAAGTGACTGTGCCTTGCACAGTCAAATAGCCTCGCTCTAATGACCATTATTTAGTCATAGGGGGCACAAGATTACATGAGCATGGAGAAAATTGCCCTCCGGCCCTCATTTAGTCAAAAGGTGGAAAACAGTACAAAAGAAACTTGCATTACACCAACCAGATGAATGTTCCATTTGAACATTTCTTTGGACTACAGTGTTATTAGTCTTACATTTTCCATATACCAAATCTAAAAAAGATAACTGTGAACAGAAAGGAAGGGCAGGTGGGCCGTGGGTGAAGGGGAGAAGGAAGGGCAGGCCAGCAAGCCTTGGCCACTCACCAAGTATCTCCAGGTCTTTTAGGGCATCTACCCCTGGAGACAGGATGAAGAATACTGGGATGGCTGGGCTGCTTTCTTCCAATGCTTTACCTAAATCTAATCTGGTCCTCTCCACATATTTTGCACCCAGTTTTTCCTCCACGAAATTTCTATAAAAAAGAATATGCAAAAAATTGATCATTGATTTTGACCTTGAAAAGTGTCACCACTTGGATGAGCTTAACTCACAGCCAGGGAAAGAAGCAAAGGAGATTCATTATGTGGGATATCTTTTTGGAACGACAGTATGAACTCACAGATTTACACAGGAGGTATAACAATGAAATGTCTCTCCACTTGAGAAAGTCAAAATCAGAAGCTTACTTTGGGGGCTACTGAGCTACTGAGACCCCCCTCTGAGTATCATCAGCTGGCCTGTGGTATGGCTTTGTATACCCTAAATCCCCTGCCAGATCCCCCATTACTTATTAACAGTTCATTAGACTTGCCACAGTGCAATTTTCCAGCCTGCTGAGCTTCTCATGAATATACAAATTCTTTTTGGGGTGTTTCTAACACAGGGAAGCTCAATTAAGCAGGGATTATTTTCCAGCAGTATCAGATTTAGCAGAAAGTAAGTACAACTAAGCAGAAAGAACTTGGAAAGCAGAGTTCGGCAGAGGTTTCTGCAAAGGGGAAATTGGCTGAACTAGACAAAGCAGAGGAAGAAACTTGAGGCACATGAATATTATGGAAGAAAGAGGTACAATAGGAAAGGAAGTTTGAACTCTCTGGTTGGTGAATTCACATTAGAATGAGACTTGTATGAATGAAGCGGCGTATTACCATTTAGAAGCCAAGAGAGCAAAGGAAAGAGGACACTGGAAACAGGATGCAGTCAAGGATTTCTGCTTTTAAACTGCATTGGTTACAAACTGTCAGGACTATGAGTGGCTCCATGAAAGGAATTCATTTTTTGTTTGACATGCAAAATCTTTATGAGTCAAATGCTACCACTGAGTAAAGATGATAGAAATTATTCTTGGCTAGTACATGTTCCTGGCCTCTGAACTCTGCCCTCCCAATTTCTGAGTTGAGCTTTTGCAGAAGGTTGTGCTGAGTCTGTCTATAGACCAGCAGCACACTGTTTAGTGTTTAGCAGAGTTAACAGCAGCAGTGATTAAAATGCTGGGATCTCAACACACTCAACTCCTAATCCACAGGGACAGTCAACACTTCTGCCAGGATACTCTTAACCCTCCATGTGAACCTGCATTTCCAAAAATGCCAACTGTCTTACCTGAGAGCATATGTCATCCTGTCAGGGCGCACTGCTCTCAAAATAATCAGCTTCTGTATTAAACTTTTCTTCTTCCATTCTTGTGGTAACTTTTCTTTTTCTGGACACTCGGATTCTACCCACTTCCTCCATTGCTTGGCAGATCCTTCTATATCTCGGTCTAAGCCTTGAAATTCTTCCATAAGGGCGACTGCCTGTAATGCAACAGGGAAACAGGTGGGAACACCATAATTAATAGCTTCCAGCATGCGACAGACTTGTGAATGATCTGATCCTACGTAAACAAATTGTGCTGGAGAGTCTTCACTCTCTGAATTTATTTGGTGCCTTTTCCTACCCTGCTTCGAGTATGATCTTTAAGGACAACTTCAGTTAAACTCCCCAGTTCTTTTGCCTGCTT
Source organism: Hydrochoerus hydrochaeris (assembly GCA_004027455.1). Lineage (NCBI taxonomy): Eukaryota > Metazoa > Chordata > Mammalia > Rodentia > Hydrochaeridae > Hydrochoerus > Hydrochoerus hydrochaeris. The sequence continues at coordinate 279,921 of PVLA01001458.1, read as the reverse complement.
GGGTTTGGCCAAGGGAAAGCACTGACAAAACACTGGAGAGCTGGAGAAGGGAAAGGCTGGGTGTATTCTCGCCCTGCTCTTTCCCACTGCCATAAGGTGGGGCATTAACTGGATTCCTCTCCCAATGCCACGGTTCCTATAGGGTGGCTCTCTGGGGCAATTTCACTTCTCAGTAGTGCCACTAATTTTTCCTTGCTCTTTTTTCCCCTTCTCTTTCCCTGGTTGACTCCCTTATCCTTCTTGCCTTTATGAAACTTTCCCCATCACCTCTTCAAATGTGTCATCTGCCAAGATCTTGACTGACAACACATCTGACATTGAATTTGTAAGTCTACAATGACTTAATTAAAAATAATTATTTAAAACACTAAATATATTATGAAAGTAAGGTGGATCATATTTTCAATGCATGAAAATGATTTTTAGAAGGAAGAATGAGGAAAAGCTTAGCCTACAGTGAACAACTTTCAGGAACTGCAGTCTGGGAGAATAAACTCAACAGGAGAGTCTTTCAGTCCTCTTGGAATAGGGATTGATAATAGGAATTAAGAAACAACTTTCATTTTTTTCTCTACAATAGTCTGTTTTACATAAATATTTTATAATGAGAATAAACTATTGTACTGATATGTAATTTTAGGATGATTTAGAAAGGAAGACAAATATAGTATAACAAACACAAAATAAAAACTAAATTTAATTGAAAAAAATCATTTGTATCACTTGATTTCCTGACAGAGTATACATATTTATTAATAATTTTCTATCTGTAAATAGGTACAAAGTGCCTTTATTTTCCAATAAGAAATCAACCAATTCAATAAAATGAAGATTAATGGAAGAACATCATTTTATATAACATTTCTACAATGGAAATGGTATCCAATAGATTACTCATATATTTTTACATTTCTTCATTGGAGACACACAGTATTTGAAAAAGAAGTTGAGAAACTACATTCCAAATGTACCTTAATAGCACTCCATGACTGAGTAGTTAAGAAGTCAACGGGACTCAAGTAAGTGTGTTCAATTGTGAATCGAAGCAGGAAATCCAACTCAATGGGGTCGATCTCTTTCTTTCTCAACAAAATCTTGAGAGTCCAAAAAAAAAGTAGAAAAGGATTATTCAGTTTACACCCAAATCACAACATAGGAAGCAGTCACCACTGAAGAGACATGACAGAACCAAGTCTGCTAAGACTCATGGCAGATAACTATTCTATAATCAAAATAAAGAATCTGAGATTATGCCCATAATCTCAAGACCATGATTGGGAATAAATATATCATTAATTAGTATAAACTTAGATGGCCTGATTACAGAACTGATAGTAGTACATCATGGTGGGCACAAATGAAATTTTCTCTGTAACAACTGTGACATATAAAATTTGAGCTTTATGTTGTCTAAAAATACTATATATTTTCAAAATGCTTATGATGACATCAAAACAATATTTTATTAGATAATTATATTTTCTTCAGTTTATTTCAACAAACAAGTAATTGTCCATGTAGATATAAAGAACTGATTTATGTAGATTATCAGGATTTGAGGTAGATTATAATTTATCTATAGCTTCCAAGGGGAAGTTTTAGAAAAGTGCATGCTAGTATGATTGTGAGGGTGGGGGAGGTGTATTGTCGTCTCTGGTTCTTTCTTGTTAATAAGCAGTATGTACAAAATCAAGTATTTCATTTTGAAATGTCTTACTCCTGTTTATCACTGATATCTTAAAACATCTACACATATATTCTTAGAGAAGTCAATAGAGTCTATGAATATTAAAATACATTAAAACAGATTTGTAGATGATCACTTTGTATAGCAGGTGTTTATAAAATGGCCTTTCTGGGCTTCTCTGGTCTTTTAAAAAACAAGAAATAGGTAAGGCATGGATCTTTCAAAGGTTTGGGGTGATTGAAAAAGCCATATGGCAACCTAGTTAATAAAAGGACAACATGCTTATTTTGTCAGAATGTCATGCTTAAATTTTTTAGTTTTTCTTTTTCTTGTCATGAACACTTTTACTTAAAATCTTTTCTAGAAGCCCATGTGAAACAGTAAAAAGGAAGCAAGTCTCACTGGAGATGGACCTTGAAGCCTAGATGGAATTCTCTTTACCCACTCAGTTTTTAAAAATTTTTAAAATTTATTTATTTATTTATTTTTACCCACTCATTTTATATACTTATTTTTTATTTTTAAAGTAGGAAAATACCACAGAACAAGATTGAGACAGTGTAGTGAAACTGGTACAGAACTTCACAGTAGGTTACCAGGATAACAGTAATAGGTACCACAGTATATCTCATTTTCTTTACAATAGTTGTTCTTTCAATCAGGTATAGCAAAATCAAAGGAAATACAGAACATTATAGAACTTATCAAAACAGAATATTGAACAGAGCAATACCATTAATCAGAACAAAGCAAAACAGTGATAAAAACATTTGCCTTCAAAGAGATGGTACAAAGAAATTCCCCTTATTTGCTATATTGCATGTAGTCAACCTCACAAGAGATGCTCAGATCTTTGGCTCCCACTTGCTAATGGGGTGGGGGAATATGGATGTTTCAATCTCGCGAGCTGGCTGCTTGCTTTCCCAGCGCCCTAAGTTCCAACATGGCACGGATCTCAGGAGACAATGATGGTTCTTGCCCTGGGGTGGTTGTGGCTTGCTGGGCCACAGCCACTTACCAGAGCATTGAGCTGGCTGCTTGTTTTCCCAGCGCCCTAAGTTCCAACATGGCATGGATCTTGGGAGACGCTGATGATTCTTGCCCTTGGGTGACCGTGGCTTGCCAGGCCACAGACACTTACCAGGGCAGCAAGCTGGCTGCTTGCTTTCCCAGTGCCCTAAGTTCCAACTTGGCATGGATCTCAGGAGATGCTGATGGTTCTCACCCTGGGGTGGCTGTGGCTTGCCAGGCAACAGCCATTTACCAGTGTGGCAAGGTGGCTGCTTATCCACTCATTTAAAAAAAAAAATTATTTTATGTTGAATTGAGGAATAATCGGTGGATATGATTATGGAACAAAATGTGATGCTTTGATGTATATTTACATTATGGAAATATTAAATCAATATAACATAAGTACCACCTTATATACAAATCATTTTTTGTGGTGAAAATATTTAAAATCTACTTTGTTGGTAATTTTGCAATGTACATTAATTACCATTTAGCCTTCAGAAATAAAGAATTTGTGTCCTTTGTAAGAATATGGGTATACCCATGAACTGTATTTCAAATTTTTATTTTTGCTATACTTTTATTGGTATGTTTACATAGCATTTATATTCATTTTGAAGAACTGATACATGTATATAAATATCTTGATCACTTTCTATCCCCTTCCCCTATCCTCCCTTACTGTGTTTTAAAAGGACTCTGAGAAAGTCCTAGAACCACTCAGATCTAGACTAATAATCCTGATCTACAAGAATCTGGCAAGCCCTGAAAGTTTCTTTTCTGTGATACTGGGGATTGAACCCAGGGCCTTGTGCATGCTAGGAAAGTGCTCTATGACTGAGCTACATCCCCCAACCCTCTTTAGTTATTTGTAATTAGAAAAAAAATTTTTTGGCACTGGAAATCAAACTCAGGATCTTGACTTGCCAGGAAAAAAAATTCTTATTAAGTCACCCAGGTTGGCTTTGAACTTGTAACCTCTTCCTTAACCTCCCTATCTGGTGGGTGTGCACCACCAAACCTGGCTCTGGGCCGTTGCTTACATGGCTGAAGGTAGGTAGAAAAGTTTTATTGATGCTCATGGTGACGGTGTAGTGGGGCTCTGCATACCCGCTTAGACCAGACCACGTGACCTGGGGGAAGGTGGCCACATGCTTAAGTTCCCTGTGGAATCTTACATTCTCCTTATGTCACTAAAGCATTCAAAACCTCTGCCTTCCTTCAGCGAAGTGAAGTACATGATAAAGAGAGGTACTTGCTTGTGGTTCTGGGATTGTTTTTCAAGGAACTGAACTCCTCACCTGAAAAGTCATCTGGGACAGGAAGGTGAGCCTGTCCTTCTCAAACAGAGCTCGGCTAGTGTAGAGGAAGATGGTGCGTGTGAGGCTCTCCGTCAGCACACAGATGCGCTCCTGTGTGTCCTCCACCTTGTCGGCCTGCTCGATTGCTCTGTGAAACAGCATGTTGAAAGCCTGGGAAGTATTACATGATCATTAAAGGTTGTCAACAACTGCCTGGATGTGTAGCTGGCCTCAAATACACAGGGCTACCATATAAAGTTTATCTATAGGATGGGAGAACAAGCAAGATTTTCATGAAGATCATGTCACTCTTCAAACCAGTTCTGGGCACACAGTCACTGCTCATTAAATGTCTGCTGCCATGGGCTGCTATTATTAACACCATTCCACAAATTCTGCATTTCCCTATGTACTTTTTAAAAAATTGCTTTCAACAATTTTAACTACATTTAACTACCTTAGAGTACACATAATATAAAATTTACCATCTTAACAACTTTAAGGGCACAGATCTATATTTGCTAAGTATACTCACACTGTTGCATAACCAATCTCCAAGACATTTGTATTCTTGTTTTTTTTTTTTTTTTTTTTGGTACCGGGGATTGAACTCACGACCTTGCACTTGCCAGGCAGGCGCTTACACCACTGAGCTAAAACCCCAGCCCGACATTTGTATTCTTGAAGTTGAAATTGTACTCCTCAAATGACAACTGTTCCCAACCACGCATTTGACTACTACTCTAAGTAGCTTGTGTGAATGGAGCCATATATTATTTGGGGGGTGTGTGTGTGTGTGTGTGTTTGGTTTATTTCACTCCAAATAATATTCTCTAGGTGACTTAGTTTTACTTTTCTCTATATCACTGTTGCTGTTCCAAATCCAACCACAATGTGATTGTCAGAATTTTTCACATTAGTTCTATACTAGTAGGAGAACTGCTAGTTACGCTTTACGCTTTCTCTTTGTTCACAGCCCTACTGAGTCCATCTCTGAGAGCTCATGATATGGCTTCAAGTCATATCTCCAGTCTGTCCATTTCTCTGAGTCTTTTGTCATCCTATCAGTTACATGCTTAAAATCTTTCAGTAGCTTCTTGTGGCACACAGAATGTAATCCCAAATCCAATATGGCCTGTGAGGTTCTGTTTGTTGTTCCCTCCTCTCTGGATTTGGCACTTGAAAGTTTCTTCCCTCTAACATACATCCATATACATTCACTCCTGCTCTGGCATCTGCAAACTTCACATCTCATATGTCCTGGTTTACTCCAGACTCTAAAATTCTTGTTTTAGAATCAGTCATCAATTAAAATGTCACTTTCTCTAGGGAAATTTGAGTCCCCAGGAAAGTAGCACCTTCATCCTCATTATTGTGCTTACCATTTCATAAACATTCAAGCATTTATAAAAGAGGAGATCTATTATTCACCCCTCTACTTATATGGATTTTTCAAAACTGAATACCCAGTGGCAAGTGTCTAGCATAATCGATCTCAATAAACATTTGTTTAAAAAGTGATAATCATCATGAAGGAACAATACCCAGAGACAGAATGATGTAATGCATTCAGCATGGGCTTTAGAATAAGTTACAGGTTGAAATCCTGGCTCCTAGAATTACAAACTGGGAATTTTTGGACAATTTATTTAAAAATCTAAAACTTCGTTTTTTTTCAGTGAATATAAAATTATACACTTTATTGGATATTATAGGCTTATAAAAATGATTCACAATGTAAAAGTACCTTGCACATGCAACAGTGGCTGAATGTTTTTTCTCACCTCTTCATTAAAAAACATGAGAAATCTAAGATGCCTACATTTTCACAGAGACAAAAGAGAAGCCTCAAAGAAAATTCCCTTATATATAGTAAATCATTAAGATTATCCAGAAGTAATGTGATATAATATGTTACACTGAAAATCTAGTTACCTCAAAGTCTTTCTGCATATTATAAATGTCCTGAGAAAATGATGATGTCATTGTGGTTAACTAGATCCTTGTGATTCCTTCCTGGAAACACTGATTGTTGAGAAATAAATTCCTAATTTCTAGAAACAATTTGAAATTTCTGAGGGTTTTAATTTTTCCTTGCCTCCACAGGATTACCTTCAAAGAGAACTGATAGATGGGGTTGATGTTTCTGAGGTCATTAATAACGAAGTAAAGAAGAGATGCTCTTGCTGCCACTGGTCTGTAAAACTCTCGAGCCTCGTTGATTTTTCTTTCATTTTCTTTGGCTTCAGTCACCTATGAAGGGATCAAGCAAAAGTAGTAACTCATGCTTCATATTCTCAATGTATATGTAAGTAATGGAAGGCTGTAACTGAAAGGAGAAAGTTTAGACTAAAACAGATAACACAAATGTTGTGTCCCTGTGTTTGAGTTTTTACAAAGATATTAAATTCATATTTTAAATATTTTTTTCATAAATTATGTTTCAGTGAAAATGGATAGAACTCTGGCTGCTTTTAGATTAGAGATTTAAGCCAACCTAATAGTTTTTGATTCCACAGAATTTGTTTCAGAATAATGTCACCTTCCTACCTCCCCTCTCTTTCCTGGCTTAATAACCCAGCTATATGACCTCCCAGGGATGGCTCTTAAAAGTCTGCTGGGTCAATTCAATGCCAATAACTTTATTAGGCAACTAGGTATACAAAAGCAGCCAAGGTCAATAATATATCCAATGGCTACTGCTTACTAAAAACCCTTTACATAGAGACTCTCATGGCTGTCTAATTCTAACTTTGCATCAGATCAGATCATCCATATGGTCATATATTTCCATTTCCCTTAAGTTATTAGCCCCTGGCACATTCAGAGGGATAATTAACAAAATACCACCATCAATGAACTTACTCATTTTTAATTGAGATTCAAATACCTATTTCTTTTATCTTGAGCTATGGCTGTTTATTATATCTATAGCTTTATAAGTCACAATATTTTCCTAAAATACTTTTATATACTTGACTCTTCATATTTGTGTACAAAAGGAAATAAAATGCAGAACACAGAAGGAAGTCACTACATGGCAATACCTATATTAAGAGGATAGGAAACAATACTCTAAGGGACAATTAGAAGTTAACTTCAAAGCTAAGAATTCATTTACTTAATCGCCCTAATCTTTACTATTTTAGGAGCCACCTAGAATTCACTTACTTAAAAAGATAGAGTAATTTGGGATTCGATTTCTTTGCTTAAAGTTAGGACAAATACACTGGATGTATAGTGATACAGCTTCTGCTGGGTAGTTAAGAGATTACTTAGCAATAAGGATATTCTAGAAATTAACTAAAGGCCCCAGTCTGACTTTGCAACAATAGAATGTGAAGGGTTAACTTCTGCTTGTAAAAGTCCAAAACACTCGCTGTGCACACAGAATATGGGGCCCAAGATGCTCATTCAGCAGGAAGTCTACTTGATGAAAAATTTTACCAGTTTTGAGGAAATGTCATTTTTCCGGGGTAAGAAATGCATCTGAGTACAGTAGGAGACTACCTGTGGCTCAGTCTTCTGCTGCTTGCAGGCCTGTAAACAAAACTTCACCTCTAAGGACTTATTCAAAAATGTCCAACAGACTGACCAACTTGCAGTGAGACTATAGGTTATTGGTTTGCTCAAGCTGAAGTCTAATAAGCCTTTTTAGATTTTTCTAAACCTGTAAGTTGGGTTTTTCTAAACCTGTAAGTTAGTTTGAAATTTCTTCAGTTTGGTCACTTGAAAAAGAATAGCCTTAATGGAGCCTGGTTTGAGTGACTGGATCTCTATGGAAAAGAATGGGCAACTTATCCATCTATATCTGTTCTAAACCTAGTTTTTAAGGGCAGTTTGTAAAATGGCCTGGATTCACAATGCCTTAGTCCTCTCGGACAAATTACCACTTGTGAATTATCTACCACCCCACACCTTCGTTTACCTTGCGCTCTATCTCTGCTGCGGTAGACTTTGTGGTCTCCAATCTCTCTACCAGGTCTGTGTCATCCAGGAAGCTGCCCTCTGCAGCAGAAAGGCGTAAAAGGAGGTCGTCCTCAAGGCGCTTCAGCTCTATCTTAAAATCATTTTGGTGCTTTGTCAAAGTCAACTAATACAAATCAAGAAATAAGCGAGAAATGCATGTTTTTAAGAGGAGTTAATGACTCATCTCATGATAAATGTATAATAAAACATACTTAATATTAAATACATACTATTACTAATTGTTCAAACTCCTCTTGAGAAATTCAGAAAATATGTTAAGATTCTGTTAGGTTCCAATGTCCAGCATGTATCATACAATGATTTATCTTAATTATTTAACACCATAAAACTCTAGGAAGAATCTGTTTAAGAAAACATTAGAAACTTTTGGTTTTCACTTGGAAAAGAGTGTAGAAGACTCATTTTTCTCACTATATGAAAAACATAGCTAAGCAATAATTCTTTCACTAGACAAATGGGGTCACAGGGTAAACTGCTACCCTGAAAACTGGATGAGCAAATATAGGAAGTCACTGCTAGAACACTCAAACTATGAGCTAACAGCAGGAGGCAGAACTGGAAAGTTAAAAATTTCTCCAAGCCCAGGAATAAGGGACCCTCCATACTTTCCTTTTATCTCCAGGAGTCCTACCAGGTGTTCACAGTAAAGATAAAACAAAAACTCACCCCTGCTTTGGGCAGAGGAAGGGAAAAATCAATCACTATGTGATAACTATGTTCAGAGCTTTCTAGCCTCCTCAGCAAAAGCCTGCCCATAAGGGAAAGTACTTTACCTAGGGAAAGGGTACTTAGATAACTCAGCCCATAAAGGGCTGCTTACAAAGGAATGGGAGAGGAAGGCTAAGAAACTCTCTTCAAGGTCACAGTCTTAAAACCCTCTTGAGAATTAATCATAAGATTACAGAATGCTCTTGCTCCAGAACTGTATGAACAGGCTTTGGAGTAAGAACAGTAAATTAGAACTGATAGAGTCACAGGACACAGATTCTATTTAACAAAGGAGTTTTTAGAGACGCTCAAAACAAGAATCTGAGGGGAAAGTGAAACCTATGATATCTACAGCTACAGTGAACATTAAACCCAGTTTAATGTCCCAGCCATGATACATAAAATTTATTCTAAAATATTATTTACTTCAGTCCTAACTATCCAATGCATCATGTTCACAGTCAACATCACCACCACTACCATAAGGTCTCTAAAATGCAAGAACTGCGGTCTAAATTTACAAAGTAAACCACAAAACAAGACTCAAATATGACTGAAATTTTGGAATTATCATAGGGAAAATTCAAAATCACAACACTTTATATACTAAGATCCCTACTGAAAAGAATTGACACCATGCCTGATTACATGGGAAATATAAGCAGAGAGATGAAATCTCTGAGGAAGCATCAAAGAGGGATACTAGAAAAAAAAATGCTATAACAAAAATGGAGATTGCATTTGAAGAGTTCATCCAGAGACTGAACACCATCAAAGAATGTCCAAGATTTATGAGATAATTACAAAGGTATAACTTACATATAATGGCAATACCAGTAGTAGAAAAAAAAAAGATTAGAAGAAATAGTGAAAGTACTAAAGACTGATAAATGTTTCCAAAGTAATGACAGACACCACAGGTCCGGGAAGTTCAAGACCATGAAGCAGAATAAATATCAAAAAGTCTACATATAAGTATATCACATTTGAACTGAAAAAAACCAAAGGTAAAGAAATTTATCCTGAAATCTCCATGGGGTTGGAATAAGAAGCCTTACTTATTGACAAAGATAGTTAAGAGTTACATGAAACTTCTATTGAGAAACTATGCAAGCAAGAAAAGAATAAAGTATTTCAGGAAAAATACCAACCAACCTAGACTTCTGAATGCTGTCAAATTACCCTTAAAAAGTGAAGTGAAGGGGTACACTGGGTGAAGGGGTACACATTGATAATCCCAGAACTCCAGGAGACTGAGATAGGAGGATCACAAGTTCAAGGCTAGACTGGACAACTTACAGATTTAGCAAGACCTTGTCTCAAAATGAAAAACAAAAGACAGCTGGGGATGTAGTTCATTGTATTTAATCCCACGTACCATAGACATATGCACACACACACACACACACACACGCACACGCACACGCACGCACAATAGTGAAGGATAAAGACTTTCTTGCTCCAATAAAAACGGGCATTTTGCTATGGTAGACCTGCCTTACGATAAATGATTAAAATTACTTCTTCACAGGGAAAGAAAATGTCAGAAATTCACATCTATTTAGGAAAGAAATAGCACTAGAGAAGGGGTAAAAGGAAGGTAAAACATACTTTCCTTATCTTGAGATGTTTGTTCACAATAGTAATAGCAACAATGTTGACAGTGGATTGTTATATCCAGGGAACTTAAGGATGAATGAAATGAGTGTTAGTAATGTTGTAGCTATAGAATGGCGGGGAAGAAAGTGAGAATACGCTGACCTGTACTGCTTTTGAGGCATATACTGTTATTTCAAAGTGAATTTAGATAGTTGTAAATGTATGTTGCAAACACAAGACTAGGTATTAAAAGTAAAAAAAAAACCAAACCCTATAACATGCTAAGGGAGAAGAGACAGTGGAATTACATAAAATACTCAAGATCAAGCAAGGTATAAAAAGGAAGAGAGAAAAATTTAAAAAAAGAGTACAGTGAACAAAAATAGACAAATATGGTAGATATTAATCCAATTATATGAATAAACTCATAGAATATGAATTATTTAAATCAATTAAAAGATACTGATACAGTAGATGAGAAGACTCATCTATCTGTTGTCTATAAAACCAAACTTTAAATAATGAGATACATTAAAAATAGAAGGATAAAAAAAATGCACCATGAGAACACTAATGAAAGCTGGAGAAGCTATGCTAATCTCAAACAAACCAGGTATCAGAATGAGGAAAATTATCAAGAACAAATAGATGTATTAAATATCAATAAAAGGGTCAATTCCATGTGAAATTATAACAATCTTTAATTTTATACACTGAATAGAGTAAAAATATAAGAGAAAAAAGATGATAGAACTGCAAGGAAAAAACAAGTCCGTTATTTATAGTTGGGGAACTCAAGCCTTCTGTAGCCATAATTAACAGATAAGTAATAATTCTGTTGAAGTATGAGACACCAAAAATCAACTAAATCTAATGACATTTATATAATACTTGTTCCAACTACAGAATGATATACATTTTTCTCAAGCTCAGATGGAACATTTACCAAGATGGATCTAACAGCAGGCTATAAAAGACTCCTAAAAAAGTTTAAAAGAATAGAAAATATGCAAAGTATGGTGCTAAGCCATGACAAAATTAAGTAAGAAACCAATAACAGAAAGATAGCTGTAAAATCTTAAAGCATATGGAGATTAAACAACATATGTACTTTAAAATGATACATGAGTAAAATAGGATGTCTTAAGAGAAACTAAAACCATTTTAAATAAGTGAAAATAAAATGAAATTGGTAAAAAGGCAGTAAAAAAGTGTTTAGAGGAAAATTTATAGCATTAACTGCATAACTAAGAGAAAAAGATCTAAGTTTTATATAAACTTTTACTAGAAAAGGAAGAGCAATGAACCTAAATACCAAGAAAGTGAAAATAATAAAGAATTACAGCAGAAATTAGTGAAATTGATAATAAGCCAATGGGGAAAATGTCAATAAAATAAAAAATTGGTTATTTGAAAGGATCAATAAAACTTATCTTTTAGCCAGGCTAAATAAGAAAAAGGGGTGGGGGAGAGAAAAAGCATTAAGTATTGATGCTAGAAAGACATGATCTACCAAAAACTTAAGCAAGGAAAATGGGTAATCTGAATAGACCATGTATGTATTAAAAATTGAAAAAACAATGAAGAACTTTCCAAAAAAGAAAGTACCAGTCCAGATGATTTCTCTGGTGAGTTATAGCAAAGACCTAATGAAGAAATTATATAGATTCTCTACAACTTCTAAAATACAGAAGCAGAGGAGTATTTTTAAACTCATATATAAGGCCAGCATTATCCTAATACTAAAACCAGACAAAGTCATTACAAGAGAGAAAAACTATAGGTCAGCATCTCTCATGATTATGGATTAAAAACCCTTGATAGGATATTAGCAAATCAAACCCAGCAATGTATACAAGTAATTATATATCATGCCAAGTGGGATTCACTCCTGGCATGAAAAGTCTGGTTTGAAATTCAAAAGTCAAATGATATAATCTGTTACAAAACAGGCTACAGAAGAAAAAGAATGTGATTATATCACTGTAGTCAGGAAACAAACAAAAAAACACTTGATAAGATTCCACACTCATGATGAAAACCTTTAACAAACCAGAAGTAGAAGGTAACTTTCTCAACTTTATAAACAATATCTAAAAAAAATCATAAAAAAGAGATTTACAATTAATGTCATGACTAATGGTGAGAAGCTAGATGCTCTACCCCTAAAATTAGGAGGCAAGGATATTCTTCCTCACAGCTAGAACTGCAACACCATCTTAGTGACTTTTCTATGGTTGCTGAGACAAAATACCTGACACCCAAAGTTAAAAGGAGGAAAGGTTTATTTAGCTCACAGCTTGCAGAGGTTTTAGTCCATAATGGGCTGGCTCTAACGTGAGGTGGCACAGCAGACAGGTATTGCAGAGAAGAAACAGTTTAAGGTGGGCAGGAGGTAGCAAAGTAACAAGTGACCTTAGCAGCTTTTTTCTTCCCTTTTTATACTCTGTCTAGGCTACTAGGATGGGGGCAGTGCCAAAACAATCAGTGGACTGATTTAGTAATCACACACTCTTAATCTCAGCATTACATACTCTAAGTCCAGCCATCTCTGAAAAAGCCCCACCTATGACTACATGAGCCTTTGGGGGGACATCTAGACACAAACCATAATGAACACTGTATTTGAAGCTCCAACTAATGCAGTAAGACAAAATGAAACAAAAACTGTCGTTGTTCATACACAACATGACTATGTAGAAAGTTTCAAATGATTGATATAAGTCCTCTTGTAACTTTAATTACAGCAGGCTTGCAGGATATAGACTAAAACGCCACATACTTTTCTGTATTCCAGCAAATATAAATCTGAAAAAAATGTGTTAAAAATCTCTATGGAGAACTCTACAAAAGTCTGATGAAAAAAAATCTAAAAAATGGGACACTGTTCCATGATCATAGATAGGAGAGAGAGGGTATTAAGACATCAATTCTTCTTTTCTGGGATTCAAAAAAATGTTAATTAAAACCTTAGATCATTATTTTGTTAATTATGCTATTCTGATTCCAACACTTACACTGAAAGACATAAGATCTAGAGCTGTCAATTATATAATGGAAGAACAATGTTGGAGGACTGACATTACCTATTCAAGAGAGTGTAGGGTGATCAAAGTACAGACAAATAAATCAACAGAATGGAAGAGAGGACTTGGAAATAGATCCATAGAAATATAGTCAATTGAGATTACATGAGAAGCAAAAAAACAATTCAAGGGAGAAAAGCTCTTTTTGATAAATGGTGTTGGGCTAGATATTCACACAGAAAAGAATGGAGTTGGGTTTCTTTTCTTATTCTGTAAAGACTATCTTGAAACTGATCACAGACTTATATGTAAGAGCAAAAATTATAAAAGCCCTAGAAGAAACAACCTAGGAATAAATCTTGAACTACATCATCAATGGTTTTCTAGATAGGGTAATCAAAAACATAAACAACAAAGAAAAGTAGATAAATTAGACTTTACTACAATTAAAATTTTTTGTATTTCCAAGGATCACCAAGAAAGTAAAAAAATACAATATTCAAAATAAGTGTGTGGGTGGTGATTGGATTTTGTAAATCATATGTCCTTAAAGAGCCTAATATTCAGAATAAAGAACATTTATAACCTGTCCATGAAAATAAACTAATTATTTTTTTGTCTTTTTGAGACAGGGTCTCATTATGTAGTTCAGGCTGACTTTGAGCTCACTTTGTAGCCCAGGCTGGTCTTGAACTTGCAACAATCCACCTGCCTCAGCCTCCCGAGTGCTGGGATTACAGGAGTGCACCACCACGCCCAGCTGAAAATAAACTAATTTTAAAATAAGGGAATTATGAGAATAGATATTCCTCCCAAAGAAGATACACAAAAGGCCAATAAATACATGAACAGATGCTCAACATCATTAGATTTTAGGGAAGTGAAAATAAAACCATAATGAGATACCATATTCTGCCCTTTAAGATGACACATAGCAGGTGGAGAAGTAAAATACTGCAGGCTTTCAACACTCCAGTAGTTTATCAACTGATTCAAAATGTAATTACCACATATAATGCTTGAGGCATATACTGTTATTTCAAAGTGGACTTAGATAGCTGTAAATGTATGTTGCAAACACAAGACCAAGTATTAAAAGTAAAAAAAAAACCCTATAACATGCTAAGGGAGAAGAGACAGTGGAATTACATAAAATACTCAAGATCAAGCAAGGTATCAAAAGGAAGAGAGAAAAATTTAAAAAAAGAGTACAGTGAACAAAAATAGACAAATATGGTAGATATTAATCCAATTATATGAATAAACTCATAGAATATGACTTATTTAAATCAATTAAAAGTAATTAGTAATTAAAAAGTAATTAACTATTACTATTAATTAGTAATAGCTATTACTAGTAATAACTATTACTTTTAATTACTCTAGCTGTGAGTAATGCTCTCCTAGCAGATATCAAGAATTTAAAATACATATCCACACCAAAATCTGCACACAAATAATCATAATATTATCTAATCATAGTCCAAAGGTAGAAACAATTTGAATGTCCATCAGCTGAGTTAATAAAATGATAAATATTCATATAATAGAATATTCTTCATCTGTAAAAATAATTAGATACACAGAGGACCCTTGGAAATACTAGATAATCTTAATAATCTTAATTGTCACATTGCAGAAATATACTATTTACTATGAGTTTTCAAATTTATTGTTAGAAAAGTGGGTACCATATGCATTTTACAATTTTAATTTCTATGTATGTGCCCTTTATTCTTAATACTTTTTATCTATTTTTCTCTTTTATTCTTGACTGGCTCTCCCAGAGGTATATTTGTTAGCTTCATTTTTCCCCAAATAGCTCTTTGTTAATACCATTTCTTTATTTTCCAGGACATTATTTTCTGCTTTTATTATTGTCTTATTTCCATATTTTTTGGCTTACTCTTGTTTTCAGTGTATCCAACACTGAATGTAATTATTTTTAGTATTTCTTTTTTCTTAGTATACTAAAAGCCATAATTTTTTAATATATTAATTGTAAACAGCTATGTGCTCCTTGATTTCTTCAACCATACTTGTTTATCTCTTCATTTTCATTTGCTTTCACTGGCTCACCTGGTCTAGTAGCCTTCAACCTACTCCAGCAGGTACCTGCTTCTATGCTGGTTTTCCATGAATGATGCCTTTGCTGTCCTTGTCCTGTGTATCAAACAAGAACAAAGAGCCAGCCCATCGCCTACCTGTGGCATAAGTCTAGCTAGCTACCACTTATCAGAAGTAATCTTGAACTCTTTACTTTTTCACATACATCTCATTTTTCTCAGTTAGACTGTGACGACACGTATTCCATTTTATACTCCAATGTCTTGCCCTGTAATTTGTAGAAAGGAGGTGATGAGTCATTGGTAGATAATTTAATAATTTTTACCTTAAGTTTCTCTAAATCTGGCCTTTCAATACTGACAACCTCTGCCAGCAGCTGGGCTTCCAGACCATCTTCTGTGACGGTGAAATTGAGGAGGGTTGTCTGAGCTTGTAATTCTGGCTTATAGTGAGGATTTGCCAGTTTTGTGTGAAGGATAAGGCGAAAGTTCTTGTTAAACTCACATTCTCTGTCTCCAATCCTGATATACCTAAGGGGGGGACAACACAGGCATTCAGGAGATGCTTGTGACCCAGGACCAGTACTGACGGGCTATTCCATTCCTGTCTTATATAGCCAGGCCAGAAAGACCAGGGGGTTGGGGATTTTTCAGTTACTCCTAGTTTTCCTAAAATACAGGAAGAGTAAAAATTACTCACTCTGATCTACTATGATTAAGTTCTCTCACACATGAAATGGTGACAATAATTAATAGTATTTACCTCAGAGTGTCACTGTAACAAATAAGATCAATCCTATAAAGGACCTGTAACAGCAAATATTAGCTTTTGCTATATATTCTGTAATTCAAATTATAATACATATTGCTATTCTTTACAGATAAGACATATATAAATGTGATTTATATCTATATATGTGTATATATGAAGTATCCATCTATACTATCCATATCTATATATGTGTATATATGAAGTATCTATCCATACCTCCATATGTCATTCAGTATGAAAATTTTATAAAATTTATTAGTATACACATTTATTTACAAGCACTATGTTATTAATGTGCTATTTTATTTTTCCAAAAACAGAATTTTAAAACATATACTGTACTTAAAATTATTTTGCAGTATTTTTGGCCTATCTTGTATTATCTTTATTAGGAACCTGATATAAAGATCTAATTCATCACAGACAAAAAAACAAAACCATGAATACTTGGAACTTCTCAAATATTTTTGCTAAAGTACTCTGAACTACATGGAGTGAAAATTCTTATAAGAAGCCTGAGGTCAGGTGCAGTGGGGCACACCTATAATCCCAGCATTCAGGTGGAAGGAGAATTACCATTCAAGAGGCAGAATTACCATGAGTTTAAGGCCAGCCTGAGCTACATGGTGAGTTTAAAGACAGACTGAACTATATAGTGAGATCTTGTTTAAAAAAAAAAACAAAGCAAAGCAAAAGCAAAAGCAAAAGCAGCAGCAGCAGCAGCCTGGGAACATACTTTGAAGCAAAGAGCATCTTCTCTTTTCCTGTTTAAACAGTTATTAAAATTCTAGGTTCTTCTCATTAAATGTACGGAATATTTTCATCAACTGGGCATGGTAGCACATGCTTGTAATCCCAGCAATCTGGTAATGTAAAACAGGAGGGTCATAAATTTGAGCTTGGCCTGGGAAATTTAGAAACTTAGAGAGACCGTCTTAAAATTTAAAAAGGGCTGAGATATGCCTCAGTACAAAAGTCGTGAAGATCTCCGGTTGTCTTGCTTTGAAATCTGTATCTCTTACATTGTTTTCATATGATCTGTTCTGTTTTGTTCTATTTAATTTTACACTCTTTAAAATAAAATTTCAAAAGGTTGTGGGTTTGATCTACAATACTAAAAAACAAAACAAAACAAAAACAACAATAAAAAAACCCAAACAAAAAAAAAGATCATAGAGAAGTTACCAACAAGGACAGAATGTTACCTAAAGTCCATATTACTTTTAATTTAAATATAATATGTTCAATAATCTATGAGAAAAAAATCTTTATTACCTGCCTTTATTACTTGACTTGCAGGTAAGATATTATTTCACTGAATTTATCAATTTTGGAAAAGTAGGTACACTCAAAAGTTACTGTATAACAGGTTCAGCACTTATCTACAACAATTTTTATATTTGATATTTCATCAGGATGCTATAATATAGCAATGTCTTAGGTTGTTGGCAGATGTTCTGTAACTGCCTCACAAATTAAGTCACTTGTGTATATGGTAAGGAAAATGCCTCTGATCTAATGGATGCTCTATATGGTGACAACTTTGTATACATACATTATAAAAATTTACAAGTATGGCATTAATATCATCAAATTTACTGGACCAAAAGAATACTGGAGAGGTCACTGGATTGTGACATTGTTAATCACATCAATAGGTTCATCCACTTATGAGTACATAGGTGAAGGGGCTATTAGGAGGTGAAGATGCCGTGGAGGAAGTGGATCTTGGGTTGTAACTTTGGGGACTGCATCTGGCTCCTGGTCCCTTTCTCTAGGCTGCTTCCCCTGCTCTCTGCTTTCTGAGTTTTCTTAGATGCTGAGTTGAGCAACTTTTCTTGGCCATGCTCTTCCACCATGACGTTTTTGCCTTGAATCCAGATGGACATGGACCTCTGAAACTTGAGCCAAAAAAAGCCTTCTCCTTCAACTTGTGGGTGTCAGACATTGTCCCAGCTACAGCAGCCTGACCAGTAAAAATGTGCTTAAATAACTAAAGATTTACTTACCTGAATAGAAACTAAGAATCCCAAAGGATTGATCAGACACATGATCTACTATTTTTGCTCAACTTCCAAATTTTATTTCCACTGCAGAGTGATCTTATAAGGCTCAGAGTTTCACCGTGGTTGATTTAGTGTCTAAACTTGAAAAAGAGTTGCCAAACAAAGCACTTTCAGAGCTCATCTTTATTAAGTTGAAAGGCAAATTCCTTCTTTTTATCTAGTTTTGGTTTGTTTTTACTTTGTCAGGACATCCTACTATTTAACTCTTTTCCAGGAAGAAAATAAGCAATTCACCTAGGAATCCACATTCTAAGTCAGTATATGCCTGACCAGGATGTACTTCTCTTAAAAAAGAAAAAGATCTCATTTATCTCTTAAAAAGATGAGTGTCCAGATCACCGATATAATCTTCTTTTATCTTGCTTTACCTGAGTTAGAATTTCATATTTAAATTCATCAATGAGGTTATGGAAGTATTTCTTTATTTCCAATGAGGCCGGGTCTGATACTGCAGGTCTGCTGCCCTCAATCTCCTCTGTACTCAACCCTCCTGGGCTTATTTTCCCTAGGTCAGCAGTTGAAGGCCTTTTACTGTTTTTCGGTCTTGTCATGCTTCTGGTTTCCCTCAGACAGGTGAACCGTAGAGGTGTCCAGACCTTTATGTACTGCCTTAAGTCCCTCTGCAGCTTACTGGCTAGGGCAGTGCTGCCCTCCCGTCTGCTGTTGATCTATGAGATGCATGCAGGGGTGGCAGTGTGGGCTGGCCTGTCCCCTCTCAACCAATGAGTGACTTCAGCATGTTAAACTGTGCCCTGCAGATGTCATAGGTTTGGGACAGCCTTGTCTCTGGCTATTGGGTCCTGATCAAGGGTATGGCCCAGCCCAAGCAGATCCTACCAATCCACTTTGGGCCAGGAGCTGCCGACTGAAGCTGCCTCAGCCATTGATTCAAGCCTGACTTGCCCAAATCCACTATGTCGTCCTGCCGCTGATCTCGCTCTGGGGAATCTAGTTCCCAGCACTCACCAAGTCTGTGCAGCTCCATTCTCCATCTTCACTCCCCATTGCAGCGCCTCCTCCCACCAAGGGTCTTGAGTTCAGTAAAAACCCCCCACCCCCGCTCTCGGCAGGGCCACAATCCAGATCAATTGTGAGTCACTGGACTCCAAGACGCACCCAGCACAGCTACTGGAGATATAAGAAGATCAATAAAAGAAATGCTGGGTACTCCTCAAGAAGACACAAATGGAAGAATGGAGGAATCTAGAGAAAGGAGGAACCCAGAGAAAGGAGAAAAGGCTTTGATGAAGAATATAAACAAAATCTAGAATACATGAAACAGATCCAAAGAGAATATCAGGAAATTAAAAACTCCATTGAAAGCTGACAAAACTTCTTAACAGAAACTAAAGACAGACTTTCAAAGCTTGAAGATAGGTTTGCAATGTATGATTGCAAAAGGAAGGATCTCTTAAAAATAACAAGGAACCAGGATGTAACAACACAAAGGCTAGAAGATGATAAGAGGATTTATAACTTAAGAATAAAAAATGTGAATGAAGAAGCAACAAGTACAAATGAAATAAAAAGGCTATTCACAGAAATAATTAAGGAAAGCTTCCCAAGCATAGGAAGTGATGTTCAGATATATGAAACATACAGAACTCCAGCCAGCTACAACCAAAACAAATCTACAGGCAGACATATCATAGTCAGGATCCCAGAAATCCATCACAAGAACAGAATATTAAAAGCAGTCAGAGAAAAGAAACATTACCTATAAAGGAAAACTTATCAAAATCACAGCAGACTTCTCAGTGCAAACCATCAAATCATGAAGAGCTTGGAGCAAAATATTCCAAGCCCTGAAAGAAAATAACCTCCAACCCAGATTGGTGTACCCTGTAAAACTGTCTTTCAAAATTAATGGAGAGACAAGATATTTCCACAACAAAGAGGAACTGGGGGAGTTTGTGACCACCAATCCAACCCTGCAAAGAATACTGAAGGACATTCTAGAGAGACAGAAAATCACCAGGATTCCAGGAACAATGGCAGCAAGGCCTCAGTGAAAGGGGCAGACAGTGGAATGAAGGAGAAAAGTAAACAACAATGACAGAAAAATAGCATAGAAGAGATGAGACAGAGAAGATTGGCTATATTGCTGTTTTGTCTTGACTGATTTTATTCAAATCTGGTATGCTTGAGGGTATCAAGTCTGGGAGTACAGGTAACTACTCTGGGGATGGCAGGATTCAATAGGATACCCATTCTGGTTTGATAATTAACTGCCTTTGAAGTCCTATAATGTCTCCAATGTTTAGTTTTTATTAATAGTGCTATGTACCATTAAGTTTAGTTGTAAATGCCTGATGATATAGACAATTTTATTGAAAATAATAGGAGACATGATGACAACCATAGATCACCTAGTATTGTGGTTTTATATGTCCTCATTTCGTGTTTCTCTAGGAATTTGTATTGTTGACTTGTTTTGGTTTGTTTTTCCCTCTAATACAGAAAGGCTAGGTATGTATGTAGAGACTTATAAATGTGTAGAACTTCTAAACAGTTTACAAGAATTGATTATAGTTATTGTAAAAAAAGAGAGAGGAAAGGAAAGTATTCTAAAGGGTATAACTGCATGTATGTTTGAGTGTGTAGGATTGATGACCATAATACTAAGCTTTTTGTTGGACAGATGAACAGAGCTGACTGCAGTCTCACTGTTTAAATGTCTACTTTGTATACTTTACTTTTGTAACTTGAACAACTGCTTCTAGGAGGAAAATATGTAATTGTCAACTAGTGATTTCTTACTGGTTTTTGTTTTTTTTATTTTTTTGAAATTTTGTATTATTTCTATCCTCTTTCTGTTTCATTTTTTTCTCTAAAAAAAGATGAGTGTTGATGTCATTGTTAAAAATAGTAAGAACATTCAGAAGTGAATGAACCAGAGATCCAATTAATAAGCAAACCAGGCAATGGCTGATAATATATCTGATGAGCATGGTGACCTTGAACCCTTGTTTTATAGGTCATGGATCTGATACCATCTGTTCATATGCTTGCACACATATTTTCCAGTTGATATCATGCACATTACAATAATCATATATCTTGTTGCTAATTTCTTCAGTTATCTGTTATTATGAAAGAAATCACTACCAAATATCCATTTATTCTGCCTGGAACACCTGCACTATGCCAGGCTATCAGACAGTCTTCTAGGTCTAGGGGATTCAACCATTATCAAGACAAGCACTCATAAACACTACTGCTGTCTCAAAATAGGCAGTTTAAGTACAATATTTTACAAACTGATTCATTCTGTTCTTTTGTTTATTCCTATGTATCAAAACCCCACAATGTGACAGGCATATAAAATTCCAAGATCTTACCTCAATTAAAAGACAAAGAATTTAAACAGACATTTCTTCAAAGATGACACACAAATGTCATCCATTAAAGAAGCTAGTTACAAAGGACCACATATTGTGTGACTTCATTTATAGAAAAAGTCTAGACTAGGCTATTGATCATTGTGTATCAAGTCTCTGCAATGTGACAGGCACATAAAGATCAAAGATCTACCCAGTTAAAAGACAGGCAAAGAATCTGAAATAGACTTTTCTCCAAATGGCCAATAAGCAAACCAGGCAACAGCTGTTAATATAGTTGGTGAATAAGGTGACCTTGAACCCTTGCTATAGGTCATGGATCTGGCACCATCTGCTTACATGTTTGCACACAAGAAGATTTTTACCATGATTAATCATCAGGGAAATGCAAGTTAAAGCCACAGTGAAGTACCATTTCATACTCAACAAGATGACTATAATACAAACACAGAGGATAACAAGTGCTGGCAATGATAAGAACTGGAATTTTCACACAATGACTGATGGGAATTAAAATGAACAAGCAGGGTGTGGTAGAGGATGTCTGCAATCCCAACACTCAGGAAGGTGAGGCAGGAGGATTCCTGCAAGGTTGAGGCCAGCCTGGGATATGAAGTGAGTTCAAGGCTAGCCTGAACAGCATAGTGAAACCCTGTCTAAAACAGACCAAGAAAAATAAAATACAAACACTATGAAAAACTATTTTGGTAGCTTTTCAAAATATTCCTGCAATCCCTTCCTGGGTACATAGCTAATAGAATAGAAAGGTCTACACAAAATTTACATAGGAATGTTCACAGCAACATAATTCACAATACCCAAAAGGTAGAAACAACTTCAATGTGATGCACCATATGGGTTTATTCAATCAATGAATTATTATTGAGCCACAGAAAGAAGTGAAGGATTTATATATGGGGTATATATACATCACATCAGTCACCTCTAAAGATTGTTTCCCTCACCTGTAGTTATCAAATCTAAGGATGCTCACTCACTTCCTGTAATGGAATCCAAAGATACTGAGGGCCTCTTGCATACTGAATATGGATGAATCATATGCCAAATGAAAAAACCGTGTCACAAAAGACCACATATTGTATGATTTCAACTGTAGGAAATACCCAGAATAAGGAAATCAACAGTGACAAAAAAAGCTTAGGACTTTTAATTCTAAAATTGATTGTAGTAATAGCCATCCACTTGCATGAATATGTTAAAAAAGCACTATATTCTACACTTTAACTGTACACTTTAAATGGATATATAAGTTATATGAGATATAGGAGTTATATCTCAATGAGGATGTTACTTACAAAAAACCAAAAGAACAACAATCTATTGATAGGTCAAACCATTAACATTTGAACTTTTATCAATCTGTAAGGTAAGTAACCAGGCTAATTAATGCTTCTTAGAGGTTCATGTTTATCTTTTGTGCATAATGACATGTATCACAGAATGGTATTACTTGATGAGGACATTTAGTTAACTTTCTTCTTTTGAATGACACATATTCAACCACATCTATAGTGTAAAGCATCATCAAAATTTGCCTGCAATCCCAGCTACTACAGAGGCTGAGGCAGGAGGAGTACCTTTTAAGCCTAGGCAACTCAGCAAAACCATATCTCAAAAAAAAAAAAAAATCTAAAAGGGCTGGCAGTGTAGCTCAGTGTGGAGGTCCTGGACTCAATGTCCTGTACTACAAATGAAAAAAAAAAAATCTCCCATTTCTTGCAGTTCTCCTTTCAAGAATTTTCAAAATTTATCTCAGAAGCAGCTTCAAGGAAATCTTTGCAAATGCTGTTCTGCGGGTTTCTGTTAGCTTAGACTTCAGGATTTGCATGACTGACTTTTAAGTGAAATCTCAAAAGTTTTCATGTAATTACTAATCTCAAAGGTTTCATGTAATTACTGATTAGAGCTGCACATAGGAGACAATGTACTTCATACTCATTGGAATCCACATAATAAACCTGTACTTAAACCTCTGTCTGTATCTTGTGTTTTTCTGCTTACTTCTCTAGCTTGCAGTGCATTTCTTTCCTCCCCTGTGGAGTCTCCTAGAAATGCCATGCCTGACACAGTCTTATAACACATGAGGTTTGAGTTTTCCCTCACTTGCTTATCAATTTTTACCAGGCTTAAGTTCATGTTTTGTAAACTTTGTGTTTTAACCACTCACTTTTATCTTCAGATAAAAAGAAAATTTAAATAGCTTTTTGTATCTTAAAAATTTTAACTTAAGAATAAATCAATCAAGACTGGAATTTTCATTTTGTGTTATGGGACAGCTCACCATGGTGAGATTAAGAATTATGGTAAAAAGTCAAATTAAATTTGAGATAAGTGGGGCATGTGTACATGCTTGTGTGTGTTCCCCTATGCAGATAAGAATCAAAACAGTCAATGAGAAGACTAGCTCACATTTGAAAGTATATGTTTAGCATTCAGGTGAAAATCCTAAATCTGAGACTTTCAGAGAGTTGATGTGATGCCACGAATGGAAAATTCCACACCTAATTTCACGTAATGGGCACAGTTAAACTCATGTGCACTAAATATGGTGTATAATATGACTTTGGGCTTTGTGTACAAGGTAACCAGGAATCAAATGTATTCCATGAGTAGATACTTGGGTCACATGGCTAAGATATCTCATTAGTTCTAAGCAAATAGCCCCAAATTTGAAAGATTTAAAATCCGAAACACTTTTGGTCCCTGGTATTCTGGGTAAAGACCATGTGCTGGAGGGAGCATTGAGGTCTCCAGGAGAAATTCCTCTAGAGCATGCATAGGTTTTGTTGTGAGTCAAGAGAGCAAATATTTTAGGCTTTGTGGGTTGTATCCATTTCTGTTATATGATCTTGTTTACAACCCTTTAAAAGTCATTTTCAGCTCATCATGGGCTGAGTGCCTATCACCTCTCTTGTGGATCACATCAGCAGTATTAATGAAATCTCTTCTCAAAGCAAGAGTATTTATCACCTGCTACTACACATAGCCATGTTCTCCTGAGTTTACAAGAAATAAACTGAGAACCTTGGTCCAATAATATTATTTCTAGGTCCAGGTGATGCTTTAACCGGTTAAATATTGAGTCAAATAGTATCTGAGTTCCAGCAATGCTCTGGAAGGTGCCTCACCGATCACTTTATGGCTGTGTATCTCCCATGCACCTACATATACCCTGAGGCATTCACAAACCCCACTTTAACAATGAAAAATGTATCTGCTTGGACAGATACATTTTCTGATTTTTCTCTGTGAAGACACAGAGTTAATGGGAACAGAGGAGAACCACTGCTATGGAAAAGAGGATAATGTTGCCTGTAAAACTGAGTTTTACATCTTGCTTAGAAACATTATTTGATAGCTTTAGAGCTCCCAGGGACCGTAAATTATCCTCAATTGGAGTGTTTATGATCTATGAAAGGCAAAAATTGCATAATTACTCAGTGGGTTTTATCATTGCTGCTAGGTTAATTCTTGGTTAATCTCCTATCTGGGAAAATCAAACAGACTGTTAATGCTCTCTTGTGATTTGAAGGATCCAAAAAACAACGGAGCTAACTAAAGGGGTGGGAAAAGCAAACAGAATCACTTTGTTGTTTCTGTGAAAGACACAAAGCCAGAGGTCAACTTCTAAGAACTGAAGGAAGCTCTGAGCTCCTAAATTTAAACTCCAGCAAGGAGCAACAGTAGGTGAAAGAACAATACACAAGTAGGACGGTGGTGACTTTCCCAAAGCAGACACAGTGAAAACAAAGCAAGGCAGATCTCTGAATCCAGGGTGCAGGTGCCCTGACCCCTCCCACAGAGTGAGCACTTCCTCCCCCCTCACTGGCTGACGCTTGCTGTTTTGGAGGTGAGAGACTCGGTTATGAGACCTTGAAAGGGAAATAAAATTATTTTTTCCCAGTACATATACTGTGTGTAGTCTAATTGGCTAGGACATGGGTTGAGTCCAAACCATTCTGTTTCATCTAGCAGAACTGTAATTTTAGAGCAGCTAGGGCCTCTGGAGATGTCAGTTGATTCCTTTTTATGGATCCAAAGAGTTTATGACTTGTCCAAGGTCATATCACGTAGTGGCAGAGCTGGGACTAGAACCTGGGTCTCCAGACTCCTGGTATAAATTACACCTCACTGCATCACACTGAAGGATAATTTGCTCTGACAGATGCAGCCAGTAATGTCAGCCTCTGTCAACCTTTCTGACCATCAATCACAAAAGGATAATGCTGAGAATATGACTGACTCAGTATGAACCCACAGCTGCCAAAGGAAAAAACATGGCTCACAGCACATGCCCTGCTGATCTTTGGTTAGAAATTCTACCCTCATTTATGATAGAGAAGGGCACTGATTATCAAAGTGCACAGTCCTACTCTCAGGTCTACATTTCAGGTCAATATATTCATAATGTAATTTACTTCATAAAATTTAAAAAAATCAGTTTACATAAAAGTTTTGTGTCTTTTGGTTTTTAAGGAAAGAAAACACAATTTTAAGTGGGCAAAAACGCTCACCATTTAGGCAGAATGAGTTATTTTACAATAATGAAAATTACGTGCACATATATAAATTAACCATAAATTCAGCTTTTATATATTAAGTTTGCATAAAAACCAGATACACTAGGAATAGAGATATTCTCTTAAAGTCTACTCAAAATCCAGCTGGAAAATGTTCTGGGATAAAAAAAGATGTCAGTTATTTCAAGTCATGAAAGATCTTTATGGTTATGGAGAATACACAAATTATTTTGAAAACACTTGGAAATAATTTCTTGATTAAACTTCTTAGCACTTCTGTGACAGACCAATGCTAACACTGGTTCCTATTATAGTTTCCAGAATCTCTGTGATGTGAGGGAGAGAGCATCAACAGAACCAGAAGGAGAATGTGAAACTGCAGATTATGATCTAGGATTCTAATTTGAAAATGTATATGTGAAAACTAAGACAGTCATTTTTACTTCTATTGGAATTGTTTTTCAGACTTAGTGTTGTTGCTCTTGAAAATTCCAGTTTTGTATCCTAAAAATCAAAATTTATATTTCTAGTGATCAATATCTTGAGTATCATGGAAAATGACATATTCACTTAGAAAAAAGACTTAGTACTATGATAGATAGTATCTTTACTAGGAATGGCATCAGGACTCTTTTAAAAACATTTCCAAACTTTAGAATTTAGAGAGAAATCTCCCAAAGGCATTGTACTAACTTACCGAAGGTTTCCATTCTAACATGGATAATTCAGATACTAACCAGTTCTCTAAATATGAAAGATTCCATTTTGAAGGCTTTCCTTAGAGCCATTTTGTTAAGAGAAAGAGACAGTAGGTGGCTTTTATGGTATGCAAATACTATAGTACCACACTGGCTGGAGAAATAAACACTCCAGAGAAGAAACCCACTTTTCAATGGACATCTAACAGCCTTATTATATGTCCTGATGTTTAATATCAAAAGCTCCTATGTTAGACTTGGGGTTCCAACAGCTGCAGCTGACAGTGTGGCCAAAAGGATCAGGTGGAGCTAAAGGCAAGAGGGGAGCTGTAACTTAGCAACCTCAGCAGGAAGGGCTGTGGAAGGTGGTCGAACCCATTTCTTCTAGAAAGGTTTTGGCTGAAAGCTGTATGGCTGGCCAAACATTTGAGGAAAAGAAGGAAGTCCTGAATAGAAATGCATCAACTATCTTACTGCTTCGTACAATTAGTATAACTAACATGTTCTAAGATAAAAGCAAACCTCAATTAGATTTTTTTTGTACCAGGAATTTTACTCAGGACGTCATGCTTGCCAGGCAGGCTCTGTGCTGCTGAGCTATATCCCTGACTCTTAGATTGTAAAAAATAAAAACAAATTGATATTTCAGAATTTCAAGTAACATTGTATCTAGGAAAAAAGAAAGCTAGAAAAGAAAACTGATGTAGGTTATTTCCCTTTTGATACACACACATACATACTTCAATGTTACCATATTTAGACATTTTAATATGGTATGGGGAAAATAAATTCTGAGCCCATTAATTTTTTTTCTTAAGGACTGATATTTTAAAGAAGAGATTCTAAAGTGTTCTTTAACTGTGGCCTGGTTTGGTATTTGTTTACAGATAAAGTCAAACAACTGTCAGACAACCATGAGTTGTCTATAGACATATATATATATAATTTTTTTTTTTTTGGTCTTTTTGAGACAGGGTCTCTCTATGTAGTTTGGGCTGGCTTTGAGCTCACTTTGTAGTTCAGGCTGGTCTTGAACTTGCAACAATCCTCCTGCCTCAGCCTCCCGACTGCTGGGATTACAGGCGTGAGCTACCACGCCCAGCTAGATCTCAATATTATATAATTTCCTTTTAAACATGGACAGACTGAATTTAAGAGTGGAAAAACTGTTGGCAGTTCTGCTGGCAATAAAACTTTATTTTGTATTTAGGAGTTAGCATAGATTAGAATGGTGCATTTTATAATATAAAAGCATGAACACACTTGCAAATAAAACTACCTTCACCCTTCACAAGGGACCTTCACAAGGGACCTTCACAAGAGACATAATGAAATAACCATGTATTCCATACTTTACTTAAAATTCCTACGTTTTCAGTTCAGGAGAGTCCATTCTACCACACTGTAGGATTTAACTGTACGTACTCTATCTCAAGTCTCATTCAAGACCTCATTCAATCAGCCATAATACAATCATGTAGCATCAACTCCAAGAACACAACATAACAACATTTAATTAATTAAAACCTGCTATCCCAAAGCAATTTTTAAATAAACCTTAATCTTATTTTCAGGAATTCAAGTCATTATAAAATGAATGTCTGTAAAACATTTCCCCCTGTATAAATATTACAATTTCTATCAAATAGCTAATATTTCTATCAGTAATTTTAAGTGTCTTTCTAGGCCACATTCCTTACAGACTATTGTAAAAATAATAATAGCTATTGAAATATAAACTACAATGAAGTATAAATGAAGAATATTTATATTGTCAGGAACAATTAAAATTCATCTCACAGTAAGGTTATTTCAGTCTAAAGTTCAAAAATGACTTTGATAATATTTGGGGAGATTTGAAAGATTCAAGAGAGATGATTTTATAAAGATGCTTCATAGATCAGCAACTTCTCTAATATGTACAACAGCAAATTTGTTTTAGAAAAAAATACATGTTGCTAAATCTTCCCAGACATGTTTTCTGTCGATTGATAAGATATATTTTATTTAAAATTAGTATTGTCTGGAGTTTGTTGGATTTAATTATTTGTAATTACCCAGCTGTTGTCAGCCTGTGGCCATTTTATGACAGAGGTAGCTAGTGTGTGGGTCAGGTTCAACTGTATATCTTCTTAAACACAGATTTAATGTGCTATTGATGAAACCATTACTCGAACCAAATTAAAGTCGGGACTGATGTATTGGTCCATAGGGAGCTGTCAGGTATGAAAGGAGTAATTAGTATTCATTGCTTCATACTCTACAACATTCCAATTATTAATGAACTTCAACTTTTGGATGATGCTGTATCTATCACAAGCATTTATCAGACATTCATTATTGGGAAGAATAAACTAATAGAGTTTTTTTTTTTTTTTTTAAAAAAAGCCCCCAAACAAACAACTGAAATAAAAACCATTACTAACAGTTGAAAACTTTTTGAGGGTTGTGATTTTATAGCTGGAATATGAAAATACTATTTCATCTACATTTGAGGAATGTGGTAAGAGCATTCTCGGTGAATATGTTAGCTTTACAACCTTGTGGGTTGTTCTTCCTTTTCTTGTTTTCAGTATCATCTTGTCTTTATAATACAAAGGAAAACATATTGGTAGCCCTGCAGATAATTGTACAGAGAGAATAATATTGAAATAAAAAGGACAGAAAATCAAATAAAACATTAATTTTTGAAGCTTAGAATTGAAATTCTATTGGAAAATTTACAAAATGTGCATTAGCTTGGGATATGACCAAAAGAAAATTCTTCTGTTACTGCTATACCATTGCAAATGGGTACCTCTGTTAAAAAGCTGTAACAAAATCTTCCTATTGAACTTTTTTATACTGTTTTCTCCTGATTTTTAATTTATTGCACTAAACAAAGAAAAATCATCCCTATTTCTACCAATCAGGGCTCTCCCCTTATGTTTACCTCCAGTATGTCTACATAAGAATGTTTTTTGGTTATTTAAAAAGTAAGTAAAATGAAGAAAAAAGAAAACATTAACTATTTAAATGCACACAATTTGTCAGATGACAACAATACAATCACTAAAATTTTCAAATGTATTCAACTTATTTATGAAGCTATTTTTAAAATATAGTATCTTGAATTTTTAAATTAAAAGAATAGTAAAAAAAAAACAGAGTAGTAAAGGAAAATGCAGAAGTAGCAAACAGGTAAAAGATTCTTCAGGATTCACAGAGGAATCCTGTAATTCAATGTAAGTGACAACAGAATTTGTTAACAGGTTTCAGAACAAGAAAGTGACAATAGATGTATATTTTCAGTCATTCTGGGTTAGAGTCAAATGAGCAAAGAAAGGATACAGGGAGATTACTTTAATTGGCATGAAGAAATGAAAGCTCTGTGTTATGGCTTGTGTCCCCCAGCCTCATGAACTCAAAGGTGGGAGTCTTGGGAAATGGCTAGATCTAGGGTGTGTGCTTCTGGGATTAAACTGTGTGATGCTGAGATTAAGGGTGTAACACCAATAAGACTGGTAACCAGGAAAGGATAAAAGGAAGAGGCTGCTGCCTCTTTGATATTTCACTGCTTTGCTGCCTTCTGCCCATCATGAACTGTTTCTCCTCTGTGATGCCCCAGTGCCATGCCAGCCTGCCTTACAGCCAGCCAACTATGAACTGAAACTTCTACAAACTGTGAGCCAAATGCACTTTCCCTTGTTTAACTCTGGGCATCAGGTATTTTATCTCAATAATGAGAAATGACAGCTAGTCTGAAAAAACATTCTTTCCAAAAACACTGATAGTCCTGTATCATTTTCATTGTCTAGTTTGGTTTTCTCTGTTTTGCCTTGATTTTATTATATCTGATGACATGGGCAGCTATTTCAAAGATAACAAGATATGGTAGCCATTTTGGATTTACTATTATCTTGTTTTGAAGTCCTGTAATGTGTTGTTTCATTTTTATTGGTTCTATTCTGTTCTGTTTTGATTTTACTATGTCTGATGGTATGGGCAGCTATTTTGAAGACAAAAAGCAATTATGCTAGCCATTGTTGATTTACTATCTTGTTTTGAAATTCTGTATCACTTACACTGTTGTGTTTTGATTGACTTTATTCTGCCTTATTTTGCTTAGTTTTATTCTCTTTAAAAACACTGGTGGAAAAATATAAAAGGTTCAGGAAGGAATTGAATAAAAAAAGTAGAAAAGAGGGTTAAATGGGCAAAATATCACTCATAGGAAGCCTGCTAAAAGAGTACCACATACCAATTTGGAAAATCTATTTACCTATCTAGGTCTCCAAACATCATATAGTCACAGAGCATCCAAAAAAGACACTAAATAGGCTTTTCCCGTATTTTTTTAAGAAAAGATACTTTTTTTTTTTTTTACAGTATAGTTTCTCCTTAGATGATCATATCCATCACAATGGCTTAAATCTTCTCTACGTAGCTATTTCCAGTGTATTTGTTTGGTCAATTCTCCTATTAAACTCCATACTCATATATCCAATAGTTTTGTTTTGTTTTGTTTTGTTTTCCTACCAGGGATTGAACTCATGACCTCACTTTTCCAATAGTTCTTTTTAAAGACTATTTTGGGAATGGGAATTAAAAACTACTTCTTTCAATGTTTAATAAAAGAAATTATTACCTCCCTCCTCACACCCCTACAACACCCTTCCCCATAAATCACTTATTATTTACTTGGCAAAAGACTAGAACTCATGCCTGGCCCTCTTCCATTACCAATAATATCCAATTAATAACCATATCAAGGATATGAACTCCTTGATTGCCGTTTGTCCTCCTGTCTATCTCACTGTCACTGTTTCACTTTAGCCTCAGATTATATCTCAGTTGGGTACCTGCAGTAGTTGGTTAACTGGACTCTGGCTTTATTTAGGTCTATGCTCCTTCTGTTGATACTTCACACTGCCAACAGTGCCTCCTTTCAGAAATGCTAATCTGATCACATTTTGTCCAGCATGCATGAAAATCTTCATTAGCTTCTCTGCTAACTTATGCTCTGTATTCTCAATGAAAATATGGAGACTCCAGGGAGCTATGGCTCTGGTGAAAAGCAATTGTCATCAACTAGTGTCACTGATGGGAATTGCTCTCTTGAGTGTGTGTTGAGAGGAAGAATAACCCATAGGAAGCCAACCAAGGAAATCCATGGGCTTGGCCTCGCTTACTTCTTCAGTCTCATCTGTTTCAGTTCACAATCCCATGTCTTCTTCCCAATGGCTTCTCCTCCTGACCGGACCTGTACCTGCAATTCTCTAAAACTGTTGAGTTGTTTCACACATTTTGCTATTTTGTACTGAACCTCTTTATCTATGATTCTGTTCTTTCACCTGTTTGCCTGAAAACTGCTGATTTTTTGAAACTCATGTATCTTTCAAGACTCACAATAAACATTAATTGCAATCAGATATAATTTTTTCCATAAAGACTGTGGACGTCTCCACTGTGGAACTGTAAACTCCCTGCTGTATCACGCCAGTGACACTGCACTTTATTGTTTATAAAGGGATATTATTGATGTGTTGTCTTCTCCCAAGGGAAATAGCTTCCTTAAATGCAAGGTCTGTGTTGCACTGCACTTTGATTCTGCAACCCTCAGGTCAATGATTGACAAGATATAATAGAGCTTCAGTAGCATCTGTAATCTTTGGGTAAAGACATTAAAATTATCTGCCTTAGAGAATGAAGTTGAAAATACTAGAGAAAAGGAGCTAAAACTCACCTACCAAACAAATACTTGTTACCAGACATAAAAATTTAGCAGCCAGCGTCAACAACTTCATGCAATAATTACCATTTACTATCTTCTTATAAAGTATCTTAAATTTTATTGGCCTTTTAAAAAGTTCTGAAATAATGAAATCAACTTTATAAGGTCTCACAGAAAGTGCATATTCAGTAAATATTATTTTGGAATAAATTGTTATGGACTGATTTTATGGTGAAGTCTTGGTACTTTACTTTTGTTCCATAAATGAAAGACCTCTCAAATTCTCATTGATACATCACTCTATCCATACTGAGGAAAAACCATAACTCTCTGGAAAGTTCAGATTATCCAAATATATGTGATGGAGAATCATCAAGTCTCTTACATTTAAATTGTGCTATTGAAAATTGAAGTTAAAGCTCAGACAATATATATTTTTCTGACAAAAATTTTAGGTCTTCATAATAGAGTCAGTGCCTTAATAATAAGGATTTTGTATTAGTGACAGTCAAGATTTTACACTGTATTTTTAACACATCAGACACAGCTGCAATTATATGTATGTTGAGTTGTAGTTTGTCAAGTGACTTATTAGACTGTTCCAAATGCATGTCTGGGTAAATTTTGGTTTATTAAACAATTATAAGTTGTCAGTCACTCTAAATAAATTTGCTGGGTGACTTGTAAAATAAATACCATACTAATTGGTTAGATCCAGAAGTTAGTCACTCTTGGTAGGCCCATTTCCACTTAAAGTTGACAGGAATAGTCAAATGATGAGAAAGGAGACAGATACCTAAGATGCAGAAAGTAGGTGTTAAAGAAGCATGAGCATAAGGGAGTTTAAAATTATACCTCTGTATGGAAACTCAAAACAAAACAAACAGAAAAAAAAGCAGGAACTCCAATGAAGTAAGTTCAGCGACTGTAGATTTCTTGACTGAAGAGGCATAAGGAGATTTCGGAAAGCCACCATCTCCCTTGGGCCCATCCAGGCTCCTTAGAGACATAATTGCCGCAGCTGACCTTTTACACATTTATAGAGAAGCAACATGATGACTCCTTGGAGGTGACTCCAATGACTGTAGGACTTCTGGAAAGTGTAGTGTCCCAGGAGGAATGGCAGTCATTTGGACAGTCACATGTAGCTTCCAGTGGGGGAAGTAGAGTATGCCTCCTTGGTGTCACTAACCCATCAACTACTAGTATAGGGGATCAGGGATCCAGTGAAGAACCCTTTTGTGCATGGTTATAGGTAAGAATATTAGAAAAAATAGAGCTAGCATAGTACACTTATGATTTTGTGGATACTATTATCCTGGAGAGACTTATTTAAAAATCAGAGTGACAATTTAAAGTCTATGTGAAGAAAAATATTAAGTATATAAGCATACAAATGATATGCAGATCACACAAACATACTCAAGTGCTTTGCGAATTATCAAAGTTAGAGAACTGACAGTATAAACTTAGATCAGTGACAATGTATTTTTGGTCCTTAGGTCAGGAATTGTGTAGAGAAAGAACTCCTTAAATCTATAAACATACAGTCTAAAAGCCTTGGTCATGTGGAGGATGATTTGGTCTTGGAGTACAGGCACTAGAAACTGGAAATTCAAATGTCACCACAAAGATTCCAACTGATTGTGCCTGGCTATGAGGCTAAAAAACAGAAATTGATGATTAAAAGATCTATTAAAAGTTCAAGAACACTTACTTTCCTTTTTTAATCATGTTCCTCCCAAGCAGTGGGTCAAGAACTGGATCTATTGTTTCTTCAAGGTTTTCCACTAAAATGACATTACCAAAAGCCAAAGCAGTTTCAATGATGTTCAAAAACCTGAAAATTCAACCAGGATTGAGATAATAAACATAAATAAGCACAAGGACCAAGCTCAAAATTATTTAAATGACTAAATTTTATTTAATGTATATATTTCAATGATACTAACAGAGAAAACATCTATAAAGTATTATTCTTAACTGGATTAGACAGACATTAGACATTGGTTTTTGTTTTGTTTTTGAGACAGAGTCTCGCTATGTAGTTCAGGCTGGTCCTAAACTCACCGTATAGTGTAGAACTCAGCAATCTTTCCTCAGTCTCCTGAGTGCTGGGATTACAGGTATGTGCCACCACACCTGGTCCCCAGGTAACAGATTTTGAAGTCAATCTTACAGTCATATTTTCCAAGGGAAAATTTGTTGTTTTCAACAATGACCAATGTTGAAATAAATGTAAATAACTTAAATGCCATAACTTTAAATTCATTAGCGGAGTGTGGTGGCATGCACTTCTAATTGTAGCACTTGGAAGGCTGGGGCAGGAGGGTCACTGAGTTGAGGCCAATCTAGACTATATAGTGAGTTTGAGCCCAGCCTAAAATATACAGTAAGACTTTGTCTCAAAAAGAAGACCTCCACAAGTTTAAATTTTATTAAATATCTTGTGGTTTTGTCAATCTTTATAGTTTCTAGTTAAATTCAGTCAATCTTTAAATTCAGTATAATGTTGAACTGTTATTTTAGTCCCATTCTCCAAAAGGAGTCTCTCTCCACCAGTAAAGTTTATTCACTTTAATGCGAATAAAAAGTACCTGTAAAGTTTATTCACTTTAATGTGAATCAAAAGTGGTGGAGTAAAGTGAAATAGTAGGTCCAAAATAATTTACTTAACATTAAGTGAATACCAACAGACAGCTTTCTATTTAACAGACAACACTGTCATAAAAATCCAGTGACAGTCTCAGAGCAGACTCAATTCTCAAGAGTGGTGTGAACACAACTAAGATATCAGACACCCACAACAGGTGTTTGTAGTCATGTTAAGGTCCTACCATGGGCAAGGAGTACCCTGTGGACTGTAACTGCAAGGGTTAAGCCTATAGGTGCTGTAGACAATACTCCTGTTACCATATGCCAACCACTCCAGAGAAGGAGTCAAGCACATGTGTTTTTATTCTTAGCCTTAGGAAATTTAGCTATTTTTCCTTTTGGACACAACATTAGCTCCAATCTTCAATATGATTTTTTATCTTAAGTGACTGCTGCTTAATACATCTGACTTATCACTGAAGATACTTTATCTGAAGCATGGGCAGTCAAATGAGTATCACCAAACTATATTTTAAGGTGGTAGAGAAGTCTAATAAATGCCAAGACTTTATAAAAATCAAGACTTTATGAAAACCCACTTCATAACAAAGCCAACCCCTTCAGAATTCACATACCCTTTCTGGCCTACATGTGTGACTTTCAGGTCAGTTCCATACTTAGTCTTGATCCACTTAATTCCCTGTTGCTGGGGATCTATCATCAGGGGCCAGCGTTCACAGTGTGTTAGGATAGTGGCATTTTCAGTTGACATCCTGTCACTGGGCAGTCCCTCATTACTCCAGGTGGCAACTGTAGCATCATCCGTCAACATGGCAACCACATCCAGGCCTCCCGTTATTGGGATGGAAACCTTTAAAATCGAAGTTGAATGCCACAAAAAGTTGAATGCCACAAAAGGCAGAGGAAGAGGACTTGGCTCAACAGGTGAAACAAGAAGAGACCAAAATGAAGAGAAAGTTACTCTGCAAATTCTGTGTACTCCTAGAAGCAAAATGCAACTCTCATCATGAGAGACAATTTGAAGTT
The DNA here is from genome assembly GCA_004027455.1 of Hydrochoerus hydrochaeris. NCBI lineage: Eukaryota > Metazoa > Chordata > Mammalia > Rodentia > Hydrochaeridae > Hydrochoerus > Hydrochoerus hydrochaeris. The sequence goes on along the minus strand of PVLA01001458.1, from coordinate 243,757 downwards.
TTGACCCATTATTTATGTCTCTAAATCCTATTAATTGTGGGATTTGACATCTGGTTTACCATACATTTACTTGGCTTCAGCTGAGAGGCACTTTATCCTACACTTGCATCTACAGTCATTTTAACAAAGTGAGAGGGAATTCTGACACTAGGAAGAAAGGCAGGTAACCAGATATTTATTTGCTTATGGAGCAATTGCCTCATGTAAGCAAGACCTAAATGCAATGTTTCGCTTGGGCATTCTACCACTGTTGACAGGCCAGCACTGCAGAGATGGTTTCTCTCTGGGGGTGGATTGTGAAATGTTCTCAGTCCACTGGAATTCGTTGACTTCTCAGCAGGCTGAGAACACAGAGGGCGACCTCTGCTCATACAGGAAACCCCTAAGCCTAGACTGCACTGCAAAGCAGGGTGGTGTTAGGAGGAGAGAAGCCAGAAAGGGAAACGAGAAAGAAGGGGGAGAAGAAGGGGGAGGAAGGAGGGAGGGGGAGAGAAGGGAAATGAAGAGAGAGGAGTCAAAGAAACCTATTCTAAAGAACAAGGACCATCTTTTATGAAAGTAGATAAGCTTAAAAAAGGTACAGAAGATTGTGGAAAGAAAGCATTCATTTCCTGTTTCAGTTATCAATCCCCAAAACTTTCCTGGGGGCTCTTGTGTGCATGAAACACTGTCTGCAGATGCCAAAATGAACAGGAAAAATAAAGTGCCAGCCTCTCAGCAGGAAAAGGGCTGGGCAGGAAACCGCTCCCCTGGTAAGTGCAAGGGGAGAGCCCTACCCAGAGTGGGCAGTGAAGGCAGCAGGCAGTGGCAGGAGGCAGGAGTTTGGTTTGTTGGTTGGCTACAGAGCTTCAGTAAACAAAATGTTGAAAGGATGCCCACAGTAAGGCTGGGACACAATTCTATTTAACAGACAACACTGTCATAAAAATCCAATATAGGACTGTAGGAACTGTCCTACAATATTCCACTGTCCCTAATTACAAATGCATCAGGGCTGGGGATGTAGCTCAGTGGTAGAACATATGGTTAGCATAGGCGAGACTGTGGGTTTCATTCCACACCGTCTCCTCCCCCCAGAGCACCCGCACAGAGGATCCAACCCTAGCTAGTAATATGAATGAGTCTCTGTATGTGATTTAACCGAGTTTCCTTCACAATAAAAACAATTTGTTCTCTGAAGAACAGGCACCTTCCCATTATCAGGGCATCATGGTTTAGATCTAAAATGTACCTGCAATCAGAGGTGGGGCTTTTGGAAGGTGATTGGACCACGGGGCACTACTGTCAGTGGTGGATGGGTCCACTGATGAATTAATAGCTACAAGTGCTGGAAGAAGGTAGGTCTGGTTGGAAGAAGTGTGTCACTGGGGGAGGCTTTTGGAGGGTGTCTCTCTCCAAGAGCCCTCCCTTCTCTCTCTGCCTCTGCAGCCAGGAGGTGAGCAGCTTCCCTCCACCAGGCCTTTCTGCCTTGTAGACAACTAGACATGAACTGAAATCCCCAAACTGAGAGTTGACATTTCTCCTGTAAGTTGTGGATGTTGGGTACAGTATTCAGTGATGGGAAAGTTGAATAATACACAAAGGATACACGGTTTTTATTTCCTACCTTCTAATTAGTACAAACAGTTTGCAACAGTTATAAACACTGGATAACTTTGACTTCTGAAACTAAAAGGACTAACAGAAGGACAAAAGGGGTGACCTTAGATCCTGTGCCCAAACGTAAAAGCTTAAGTATCTACTCTGTTGCTTGGTCCCCACTAGGGACCAAAAAACAAACAAACAAACAAACAAACAAACCACCCTGCCCCCTTTTCCTTGATTTAATATAGTAAGAATAAAGGATATCATAAATATTACAGCAACTCTAAGACAAAGTTTTAAGAAAAAAGTTTTAGGATATTTTCTTTATAGTACTACATTCAAATAGGTAGTTATATGAATACATACAGAAAGGCTTTTCCTCAAAATATTTTGGATAGTTACAATAGTCATCATTTTTTATTTTATTCATTAAATTTTATTATAAATATTTTTTTGGTGCAGGGGATTAAATCGAGGGTCTAGGAATGCTAACCAAACATTCTTCCATTAGGCTACATGCTCAGCTCTATCACAATAAATTTTAACCTAGGCACAGACTAAGGAAAATAAATTTCAATATACACACATACAAACCTACATACATGTCTTTATAATTTACTGCTCAGACAAAGGCTACAGTGAGGAAAACGATGTTGGAAACAAAGCATGAACAAGGACCCTTGAGCTCCACAGACCACTCCTAAGGGCTTGGCCAGGCCCATTAACAGTGTTCAGAGCAAGGAGCTATTAGGAGGTGGGGCTGTGGGGAGGGGAGTAAGAGGAGGCTCCCTCTTTGGAAAAGTGTTACACACTCGTGAGAAAAGAAAAGTTAGACACACACATGCCACAGTGATTTGGCTTCAACTGGCACCAATTTTAAAAATTGTCTTTCACATGATTTTAGTGTGAGGTTGGGGCGAATGCTCACAGTCACACGTCTCACTTCATGTCCCCCTCTCTTAAGTGGAGACAGCTCATTTCTGGAGTACCACCGTGGCTCCTGAAAAAGGTATCTGGGAGAGAGCAGCCATTTTTCCTACTTCCTTGGAAGTCATTGCAAACCATTATTTCTCCATCATGAACTGAAAATGCCACCTTTGAGGCCCACGCATTTCAGCCATACAATCCTCTGCATGTCTCCTCAACTTATTAACAGCTTGGCTATGCTCCTTGCCTTTCCAAGTTTTGCTATCAGTCCTTGGTCACCTTAATGCCTGTGCAGTTGATAAACCCTCTCTCTAGCTCTGACCTCCTTCATAGCAAAGCTCTGCTTTTGCCTGTCACTCTAGTGTCCTGGAGGAGTAAGGGGAGAAGATACCACATCCCTTTGGGAAGACCATTCATATCCCCATCCCAGCTTCCTCTAGGTGCACCCTCACGCCATGCTCATCTTTGGCTGGGTATAGATGAGAAATGGCTCAGACTTTGCAGTAACATAAAGTTATTTCACCATTAAAATCTAAACTCCAGAACACAATTATTTGACTCTGACTGTCAGTACCTCCCTCACGTGTTGAACTGTGGTGGTTACACACAGCAACAGCATCAAGACACCTAGGCTTTCATTCTACCAATTTTTTTCATCGTGGCAAAATAGACATGGCATAAAACCTGTCATTTTAACCATTTTTAATTGTACAGTTCAGGGACATTAAGTACATGCACAATATGAAACCATCACCACTATTAACCTTCAGAACTTTCTTCATCTTCCCAAACTGAAACTCTCTTCTCATTCTTTCCTTCCCCAGCCCCCAGCAACAACTGTCCCATTTTTTTTTGTCTTTAGGGAATTTGATTACATAAAGTACCTTGCATAAGTGGAATAATACAGTATTTGTCCTTTGGTTATTGCCTTATTTCAGTTAGCATCCTGTCCGTTACAGCATGTATCAGATTTCTGTTTTTAGGTTTAATAACATATTCAAAAACCTCGTTCATCTGTCCATGAACACTCAGGCTACTTCTGCCTCCTGGCTGATATGAATAATGCTTCTATGTACATGGGCATACAGATATCCATTTGAATCTTATTTGTACTTTTTCAGTGTACATACCTAAAAGGGGAATTGCTGGACCATATCTAATTCTAGGTTTAATTTTTTCTGGGAGTCTACTGTATTTTATCTACTGGCTTCTGCCTAAGCAGGTCTCTATCCAGCCTAGACTGCACCTCTTATTCCTTAACTGTCCTTCTGCCAGTCCCATGACCTTTCCTGTGAGGCCTCCTCCATCTTCTGGATTATTTGCCTGTAAACCTGAGACCCTGGCTGGATTCAACATTCCCTGTCCTCTCTTTACACTCCAAGACTTTGAGAGCTTCTAATGTGAACTTTATTATTGTGACAACTGCAATAATAAATCAAGAACAAAGAGTTGCCTAAATTCCTTTAGTGACTTCCTATGCTTGCATAACACTCAAACTACTGTTCTTCTAGTATGAAAGTCACAATACAGATTTTTACTAATTCTAAGGAATTCACCCATATCATTGTGTGCTTTTCATGTGTATTGCAAAACTAGTAGTGAGACATGTTATAACCATTTTATTATATGACACATCAGTTCACCAAAATTTCCTTTTAATTTATTGATTTTTTAATACTTCACCTGAGATGCTTTTATTTGCTATGAAGTTATGAAGCAGTACTTAACAGTATTTTCCCCTGTGGTTAGTCAGTTATTCTCACCTCATTTAGTGAATAATTCATTACTTCCATGTTGATAATGTAATGTACATTTTAGCATACAGTAAATTTATTTAATAAGTATGTATTGACATGGTAGCATCAAATGGCAATTCAAGTCTACATCCAAAAGAAACAAAACATACGTCCACATGCACTAGAATGACTATCTGAATGGTCACAGCAGTACTTATAATAACCAAATGTAGCAGTGAATGCAAATCAATTGATGAATGGGTAAGTAAGATGTAGCATATTCAAATAATGGGATATGGGCTTGGGATTTAGCTCAGCAGTGTAAGTGCCTGCCTGGCAAGTGCAAGGTTGTGAGTTTAATCTCTGGTACCAAAAAAAATTAAAAAAATACACACACAAAAAACAACCCAAATCATATAATGGAATATTATGCAGGCATAAAAAGGAGAAAAGCACTGATCCAAACTACACAGGTATACATGCTAAAAACTTGCTCCATAAGGTCAGTCATATGATATCACACATTTATGGGTTAATTTATATGGATTTCCACAATAGGCAAATCTGTGGACCTGTACAACAGATTAGTGGATGGCTAAGCCTGGAGGAGATGGGGCAATTGGATGATAAATGATGCCTAATGGGTATGGCGTTTATTTTGGGGCTGATAAAAAATGTTCTAGAATCCTTACTCATGATGGATGCACAATTCCATGAATATACTAAAAACCATGTAACTGTACTTTACAGGGGCCAATTACATGCTATACAATTCATATCTCAATCAAAAAAACACTGAATATTCACAATGTCCTCCTTCTATTCCAGGTTAGAGCAATGAACAAAGTATGTAAAATCCTTGCTTTTGTGGATCTTATGTATTAGCCGGATGTGGGGACAGATATTAAACGTGAGAAATGGTGCACTGCATTTGAAAGTGATGTGTGCTGTAGTCAAGAAGTGGGGCTGGGGATGTTGCTCAGTGGCAGAGCACTTATTTAGTATATTCAAGGTCCTGGGTTCGATCCCCAACACCAAACCAAACCAAACACAAAGAAAACAAACAGAAAAAGAACCAAGGAAGCATGCTACAGGGAATGAAGTGTGTCCAGGAATGGGGTTGTAGTTATATCTAGAGCCTTAGAGGGGTTAACTGCACAAAGACTTGGTGGCTAGGAGAAAGTGAGGCATGTAGATGTCCTAGGAGAAAATGCTGTATGGCAGAGGAAAAAGCCAGTGCAAAGGGCCTGTGGTTGGAAAACACCTGGTGTACTCACGATAGGTGGCTGGTGTGTCTGAAGTAGAACAGTAAGGAAAAGGAGCACAGGAAGTGAGAACAAGAGAGACAGTATGCCAAAACATGTAAGCTTTGGTAGGATGTCTAGATTTTGAGTGCAATGAATCTCCCAAGGAAGTTTAGAAGAAACTTTCCTTGCATTTTAAAAGGACTGTCTAGCTGCTAGGTTGAGGGGAGACTTAGGAGAGAAGCAGCACAGGTAAAGACAGAGAAACCTTAGGTTTTGTAAGGCCAAGAATGAGAAGATGGCTTGGCCCGGGATGCTGGTGCGCCAGTGGGGGGAAATGGTCAGATTGAAAGTACAACTTAAAGGTGCAGCGTATAAGATTCCCTGGCTGGGCTGGATATGGAGGCTAGAAGTGGAGCAGTGTAAATCCCAAGGAATTTCACCCTGAGATGATAAACAGGGCACCCATAAACAAATCCAGCACTCCTGAGTGGAGGCGGTTCTGATAGGAAGATCAGATCAGTCTGGATGAGCTACACAGCAGTACCTCAGCCATGAATTTAATTCTTTCCACAATTCTGGTCATAGAATCCATTACACAATACTGGTTGTAACTGAGTGCTAGGTACCAGTATATTGAGACCACTTGTACACATTTAAGTAAAGATGTCATAGCCTGGGCTAGAGATCCACATCTGGGAGTTAGCAGTGGTGAGATTGCACCTGAAGCTGAGTTATTAGTTATAGATACACAAGGTGCAAAGGCAAAGAAAACAGATGTGAAGTTCTGGGCATTTCAATATTAGGAGCTGGGAGGGAACAAGAAAGTCAATGGAGCCAAGAAGGTCTGAGCAGTAAGGGAGGAGGAAGAATGAGGGGGCCTGGGGTTGTGGGAACAAGTAAGGAAAGCACTGATGGGAGCCTGAGATCATCAGTTTCCCTGAGCCTCAAATAGGAAGAGAATGCAAAACAAAGGACCAGACTCAGCAACACAGAAACAGAACACAACAGGAGTAGTTTTGGTAGAGGATGGCGACAAAATTCCATTTTTTAGTAACTCAGAACAGAACGGGAGCTTGGAGACAGTGAATACAGATCGATCTTCTGAGGCATTTTACCACAAGTGCGAGGGAGAAATGGAGCAGTGGCTGGAAGGCTGGCAGGGTTGGAAGCTTGTTAGTGTGTTTTATTTTGTTTTGTTTGTATTATAGTAAGAGAAATCAAATGCTGGTGGGAACCACAGAGTGGTTTTGAGTACAGAGGGAAAAAATGATGCCCAGGGAGAAATGCTCTATGACTGTCTGTGAGGAAGTAAAAGGGGGTGGAAACTAGGGCACAACCAAATAGCAGCCTTAGATAGAAGCATCAGGTTTTTCTCTGCCAGCATCAGAAGGGAAGAGGTGTACCTGAGGCTAGGCAGGAGAGAGATGCGGCTGTGTTTATACACGGACACGTATTCCTCGTGTCAAGTATCTGTCCATCTCTCTGAAAGCCTCTGAACTCCAGTCTAGTTTTTGCTTCTGGTGCAGAAGCAGTTGACCGTCATTTGTAGTTTTAGAATATACTGTAGTGTCTTCAGGGCAAATATCTTTACTGTCTCATTCTGAATTAGCTTGGCCAGATTTTTGTTTTCTTAGGGACTGGAGACTGAACTCAGGGCCTTCCCACTGAGCTACATGCCCAGCTCTTTTTTATATTTGATTTTGAGACAGGGTCTAAGTTGTTAAGTTGCCAAAGCTTGGCTCAAACTTACAATCATCTTCATTCAGCTTCCCAGAGTGCTGGGACTACAGGTGTGTGGTTGCTTTTTGAAATATAATTTCCAACGAACTTTAGAATCACAGGGTCAATCACAGGAGGATTATAAAAACATAATCCTCCTTGGAGTTCTGGTTTGAGTTGAGTTGAATTTATTTAATAATAAGGTAGAACTGATGTATTTAGAATATAGTACATACAAGTAATATAACTTACTTGGAATGTATGTATTTCTGAGAACACATTAAGGACAGTTGATTCTTGTTTTATAAAGGAGCTATTTCCAAGGTACTTTAAAGGACATGCTTGGTTTATAGATTTATAAAACATACAAATCATAGTTATCTGGTTACGTACAAACCATTAGAGTCCCTGTGACATGCAAGTCAAACTGACAAGCCAAAAACTCAAGGAGATAGATGTCTACAGGCAAGTCTAGCTCTAAAAAATATCCTATACACTGAGAAATGAGAGCAGTCACTTCTCGTGAGGACATAACTAGGAGCAATTAATTTTAAAAATTAGCAATAAGCAATTTCAGCTCCTCCTGCCAGCTTGTCCAGAAGTAACTGTCTTCTTACTTTGTCACCGCTGAATTTAGAAGCAGAAGACAAACACTCAGGAAAGGAGAAATTTGATTCTAAGAGCTTGAACCTGCATGGTATGGAATACCTTCTACCACGTCTTAGAAACAGATGTACTCTCTTTTGAAGGATTTCATTTAAGATAATTGGGGGACATTTTCTTCCCTGAGTTCATTGGTGCTTAGTGACAAGTAGGAGAGTGGGCTGGCTGTGTTTTAGGGTCCATCACAACCTGCGCAGGGCACAGGCACTGAAGAGAACATGGTGTGTGAGCACAGAACATTGGAAATAGTGCAGCTACAGTGAAACATAGCTCACATTAAAATGAATGTATTTTTAACAATATTATCATCAGAAAATTATCATTTTTCTTGGTCTCCTTCAGAATGTTTTACAATTTGACTATATGGCTCAATTTAATTATTTTTATTTTTATGAACTCACTTAGGCAGAATTTGATTTTCATGGTACCCCACATTTGTAATTTTGAGCAAATGGGAAAACATGAATCAATTGATATGAAACTTTTTTATTTTTTTGGACCAGGGATTGAATTCATGACATCGTGCTTGCCAGGCAAGTGATTGTGCCACCGAGCTGAATCCCCAGCCCTAATATGGAGCTTTCTAGAAATATACATATCAGCAATTAAACACAAAGTTTTTAAACTCTACTTTTATTTTTCCCTAGATTTTTTTTTACTCATAAACCACAGGTATCTATGATGAAAAGAACATTCCAAGATATCTGTACTGTATTCATGCACTTACACAACTCTACAGCGTTTTCACTGCCTCATGGATATCTTCAGAATAAGAGACACCATGCGACACACCGGAAACATCCTCATAGCAGGCAGGATCTCCAGTAGATTGTGATGCAGAGGTGCCTGGCAGGCGATATGCACACATCTCATGATGCTCCCCCAGGCTCATAAGGCAGGGAACTATGCTTACCTTCTGCTGAAGAAACGGAACCCACTCGCAGTGCAGCAGCTCCTGGCGGTACTGTTTTGTGAAGGATCCAACGTAAGACACAAACGCTGCTGTGAGGAGAACATCGCCACAGAGAGTCTTCTCCTGAGCCTCAAAGGACTGGATGGACTGACCCCAGCGGACCTTCTCTGACTGTGGGACGAAATGGTTCTCATGTAATTACAGGGTGCATGTCAGCTCCATGAATGCTTAATGCAATGACCTTACAGCACAGTTTAAGGCCTTGCATGTGGTCTCCAGAAGAGTGGGATACAACTGGCCGCCATGACTGTTACAACCTTTCATATATCTAAAACCCATCATCTCCAAACAGCTCTCTGACTCTCCTGTGGAGTTTAGCATGATGTAACATTAGTTCTTTAACATCTTTAATCCTGACTCAGGTTATTTCTGAAAGGCAGACAGTGGCTTCCTGAGAACTCAGCCAGAGTTGTGGCTGAGAATGAGGGAGTGATGTTAGGATTTTTTAGCTATTGGTTTGTGGTTCTGGGTAATGAACTTATGGCCTTTGCACTGGGGTATACATCCTCGGCCCTTTTCCTTTTTTTGTTCTCTTTGAAACAGAGTGTCATTAATTTACCTAGTAAGACCTAAACTTGCAGTTGTCCTGCCTCAGTTTCCCAGAGTGCTGGGATTACAGTTACCACCATGTCCAACTGATATTAGGATTCTTAATATTAGCCTGATCTCCATTCTCCCCACTTTTCAGCAATGGTCTGGCATGGTCCTAGCCCAAATTCATTGTTTCTTAACATACTATGGGCTGATTACAAAGGAAAATGACAAACATCACCCTTGCTAAGTAATTAAAACATAAAGTTTAAGTAGCCATCCATTCTGAATTATATTAATTAAAGAATTAGACTGGTAGCGACCAAACTCAGGTTATTTTTTTTTTTTTAACATAATCATTAAACCAGTGAAAGAGGCTATGATCTATGTAAGAAGATGGAAATCAGGACCGGAAGGGCTAGCCTCAAAGGCAATGCTGTTGGAGTCTTGAATCTAGTGGGATGGTCATTTAAAATCTGATTTACAGGTTAAGTATGCAGAGCCATTAATATTGGATTCAAATAAAACTGCAATGAATATATATAGATTGCCTGAACTTCAGGACAGTTCACTAATAAACTTTATTTCAAGGCATGTTAAAAATTCACATAATATTCTAAGAATGTGCAAATTAATAAGACCTGAAAAACAATCAGCAATTTGGTAGTACAAGCAAAGAAGAAACCTGTAGACTTTTGCTTTTCTCATGAAAGAAGAAAGGCCACAGAAAACAAAAATGATATATAGCAGAAAACACAGCAATGTAAGCATCCTGACACCCTGGAAATGGCAGTTGTGAAATTAGCATGTGAAATATTTATTAGAGCTGTTTCAGGATGTCTCCTTCCTTCCTTGATAAAGATCACCCCAAGTTATTATCTATGTTATTACACACACAGGAACTTCAGCTCTATAGTTCTCTTTTTAGAATTCATTATTTTCCTTCCTTGGCCACAGACCATATATCCATTAATTTTCAAGAGAAATCTCTCATTTGCCCACCCTCCATCTTTGTTGGCTTTGGTTTGTAAATGATAAACAATAAAGTGCACCCACCTCATTCTCCAAAACAGCCTTGAAATTTGCAGATTTACTAAACACAGAATTATAGGTTATTGAAATCATCAATAATTTCACTATACCATCCACACAACATAAATCATTACTGATATTGGGTAACAAGAGTTTAAGAGTTGGAACATGTCTTGTAATAAATTTCTAGACAGTTAAAAAATCACTATAATTTTATTCTAATGCATTATAGATTGCCTGTAATGTCATCCTGGCTGGGGTGACCCATTTCTAATTTTGAACAGCTGTTCAGCTCAGAAGTTAGTTAATGATTAAATATAAATTGCCTGATTTATTAGTCTGAATGGCTGAGCTTCCAGGTCAATGCCATATAGACAAAATCATCAGTCTTGATGCTTTTCAGAAGTTAACTGTCTCCTGTTCTAGTCAGAAAGAATTTATCCTCAAGGGAAAAGATCTGACATCTTCAATTAATCCTTCAAAATATATTTTTCCCTTGTTAACAACATACAAACTTTTTTCCTTTCATTGTCTAAATTATCAGGAGTAAGTAAAGCCTTTGAGAAAATGGTTGTGTTAGCGGCACAGGGTCAAGCTTGCTTTTACTTGATAAAACTTTGAGACACTCTGTAGCTACTTCAGGAATAGCTGAATTATGAGCCATTCTTTTGTCAGGTATCTCACAAATGGCAAACACTTCAAGCTGCTTAAATCTTTCCATGTTAAGTGGGAATAGTTGTTAAGTAAGAGTAGTGGTGAAATTTCTCACCTGACCAAAAAGGAATGAATCTTCAGAGGACTACAGAAGGTTTTTTTTTTTTTTAATTAAAACACAGATAGCTCTCCCAAATTACACATTCATTCATTTATGAAATGGCTACTCATTCCTGGACAAACCAGGGACTAATCTCCATTGGTGGGATCAAGTGGTTTACAAAATAGATGAAGTTCTTGTTTTTGAGAAGCTAATTTTCTGGCTGGAGATTTAGCTCAGTGGTGTAAGTGCCCGCCTAGCAAGCACAAGGTCATGAGTTCAATCTCTGGTACAAAAAAAAAAAAAAAAAAAAGAGAGAGAGACGCTTATTTTTATTTTCTAGTTGGAGAAAAAAGGCCACAGGTGTTTACACATACAGAAAAAGTGTATTGAGTTGTAAATGCTACGCAAAGCAATAACATGGGATAAGTGGAAAAGAGCTGTAGAGTTGTGTGTGTGTGTGTGTGTGTGTGTGTGTGTAGTCACAAGTTGAATGTTCTTTACCTAGGAGAGGAGGTCGGAGAACCTCATCTGATAAAGGGTGTTTTTCAGCAAAGACCTGAGGAGTGAGGCAGCCAACAATGGTATTATCTGGCTCAGGGTGAGGCCCATGGAGGCACAGGCCAACAGCCACCAAGGCTATACAGAGAAGAACAGGCTGGTGTGTGCAGAGGCAACGAGAGAGAAAGCAGAGAGGTGAGGCCAGAGAGGCACCCAGGAGCCAGGTCACATGGCCTGTGTACCCCTTAATCGTGCTTGTCAACTTGACTGGATTAGAAGCCACCGAGGGGATTGGTAAAGCAGACTTCTGGTGTGTCTGGGTGGGCCATGAAGGCATGGCCTGGGATAGCACATCTGCCTTTCTCTCCTGCACTGCTTCTCCTGCTTCTCTAAGCAGCTTTGCCCTCTCCTACCTGTCCACTTTGGGGCTTCTGCCCCAAGGAAGCTGACCATGGACTGAAACTGTGAGACAAAGAAACCTCTCTTCCTGTAAGTTATCACATCAGGTATTTTCTTCCAGCAATGTGAAAGATGACCACAATAGCTTAAAAGGTCATATAAAGCCTACAGGCTCTACTTTGGGAGAATTGATTAGCTATGAGGAGTTCTGAGCAAAGCGTTAACAGGGACACACGAGCTTTTTGAAGTGACCATCCAGTTGCAATGAGAGGAATGGACTTTAGAGTGCTGTGGGCCAGTGTGGGCACCGAAGGGAATGACAAGTGCTTGGATTTGGAGTAGATTTGCAAGGCAGAGCCAAAAGAAAAAGCTGATGAACTACTTCCTGTGGGATGTGCAGAAGGATGCAAAAAGCCAGGTGTATTTCAAAAGCTCTTGGCCAGAAAATTTGGGGCAACAAAACCTGCAGTGACTGAGAGGGAATGTACAGAGTACATTCTACAGAAGGAACCATGAATTTATGTGCCGTGAACTATGAGTTTCAGAGGGTTGTAGGTTTAAGTTTGTACCAAATGTGAGCTAGATTTGAATAAATTTACTGTATTTGTAAGAAATGAGGCTATTGCCAGCACACTCATCCTGATGCACATTTCTCTTTCCTTTATGGCAGAGAAATTCCTAACTTTGAATAGGGTGGCAAGGTGTCCAGCCCCACGAGATAGACTGGGATTGGCTGAGCCAGGCATGATGACCCGGTTACTCACTTTTCCAGCCATTTTTACAGTTAGCAGTGACTGATCCTTTTTTTGGTAAAGAAATTTGAGTGGGAGTGTGCCAGAAAGATTTTTAGGAAAATACTTTTTTCTTACGGAAAGAGAAAACTCCAGCTGACACAGATTTGCCCCACTTCTCTCTGGAGAAACAGCTGCCGCTGTGGGACCATAAGGCAAAACACATGAGGGTGCTAGGCATAAAGAAGCAGAAAAGGGGAAGACTGGAGGTCTGGCCATTAACACTAGAATCAGCCCTAATACTGGTCTACTACTAGTAATGTTTTTAATACATGGAAAACTAAACTCTCCTTTGTTTAGAGCTCTGTAAATCAAGTTTTCTATCATCATCAGCTACATGTATTTCTAATAGTGCAGTTGTATATTTTTAAATTATATATGTTTTAGCTTGTATACTTTATATGCTTGTAATGGTGCAGCTGTACACTTTGTTTTAAAACAGCATTACTGAAATAGAATTCTTATACCATGAAATTTATCCTTTAAAGTATAAAACAGTATATTTTGATATGTTCACACATATGTACATTTATCTTCACTACCTAATTTTTGGAACATTTTTCTTACCTCCCCCTCACAAAAAATGAAACAAAACAAAACAACAACAAAAGAACTCTTCTGTATCCATCAGCAATCATCCTCCAAGCCTCAAATTCTTGTTCAGTCCCTGACAACTACTGATCTACTTCATGTCTCTACAGATTTGTGTACTTTGGGTATTTCAGATACTTGGAATCACAGAATATTTGGCCTTTTGTGTCTGGATTTTTGTACTTAGCATGCTATTTTCTAGGCTCATCCCTGTTGCAGCATGTGTCTGTATTTCATAACTTCTTTATGAGCAATTAACATTCATTTATAAATACACTATTTTTTTTAATCCATGAATTGATGGATATTTGGGTTGTTTCAACTTTTGGCTATCGTAAATAACGCTGTAATGATTATGGGCATAAAAGCTTTCATTCATGAATGAAATTGTTGAATCATGTAGTAACTTCATATTTAACATTTTGAGAAACTGTCAAACTGTTTTGCAAAGAGGCTGAGCCATCTTACACCATAACTAGCAATATAAAGGTGTTCTAGTTTGTCTATATCCTCACCAACACATGCTATTGTACATGTTTTTCATTATAGCTATCCTACATGTTATGAGTGGTCATCTTGTACTTTTAATTTGCATTTCCCTACTGATTTAGGTAGTGACTGTAATTCCATATGCTCAATGGCCAGTTGTAAGATCTCTTATGCATGAATGTCTATTTAATTCTTTGCTCTTTTTTATTGTTATTTTTTGATATGAAACAAAGAGACAAAAATAATGCTCTTTTTAGCTTCATCATAAGTTTTGTATGGTGGGTATTATTTACATTCCCATTTTAGAGACAAAAAAACAAAGTTGAAAAGATTTAAAAATTTACCTAAAATTGTTTAATGCTACATATTAGAGCAAATCTTATTTTAGTGTCTTACTCATGACAAAGATGTTCTCGTATTATACATGCTTTACAGAAAGAAACAGTGATTATTTAAAAACCTACAGAAAGAAACAATGATTATTTAAAAATCTTTAGTTAATGAAATAAATATTAACAATAGCATTTCAGTCACCTATAAGAAGTTACAACAAAATGTAAATCAGGTTTAACTTGAAAGTAATGGTTGGTGGTAGAATCCAATAGCAATTGTCTATTAAAAGGATTACACAGCAGTTCAATACCTCAGTTACTCAGTTACTCAAGCAACTATCCTGACTTTCATAACATATCTTAAGAGAAACAGGCTTTGTGTTTGTTTTTAAAGGATTTCACATGCTAAGAAAGAAAGAAAGAAAGAAAGAAAGAAAGAAAGAAAGAAAGAAAAGGAAGAAAAGGGAAAAAATAAGTAGAAATGTACCACAGCTGGTATACTCCATTATCTGAAAGTTGACACAAAACAAGTAAAACTGTGACAAAATATACATGTTCTCTCTGTTTTTATTGTAAACTATACTGAAGTCATCCTGAGTTATCTATGTGTTAAAAAAATAGATGACAGGTCACTTCTATCTTCTAGTAACTTTGACCCAATATAAAATATTTCCCTTTATTGTTGATTCTATATCGTTAGTTATTATTTACAGCAAATAATAAAATCCAAAGAAATTGATCTAAATACTTCAGCAAGAATTTTTGGGGAAAAAAATACTGACTTACCTCAAGTTCTCTAACAAGCCTATTAGCTAATTCAATCGTTTTGTTGGTTTGGTTCACCTCTTCTTGACACCGGACTTTCTCAGCTATTGCTTTTTCAAATGAAGCCGTGAGTCTGCAAAGATGTTGATCCAGATCCTATATAAGGGTTTAAATTAGAGTCATTTTTAGATAAAACATAAATGGCCCAGGCATCATAAAACATCTGTTACTTTAAGGGAAGTAAAACAAACTGGTCTCTCTTTCTCCTTTCCCTTTTCCTCATACAAATTCTAGGGAAGGAGGGAGACAAAACAGTGACAATAGATCCACCAGGGCTGCCACAGATTGTCAAACAGATCACCTATGCTCTTGTTGCCTTCCCTTGCCACTGGGCAAGGTGCACAAGGGGACAAAGGTGTGTTTGTGCCTTTACCACTCAAATACACCGTTGGTGCACTGCCCCCTCGGCTCTCGTTCCGTAGCTTCATCTTCCAACACCAGCTTTATTAAGCACATACCAGTCTAATTATTTAAATAGAGAATGATCAAAAATTGCATTTTTTCATAAATGTTTACAATATAACAGGAAATATATAATGACAATAAATTAATTCAATAATTTTTCTGTATATGGTATATCTGTAGATGTCCAATATACAATGCAATGTTACAATCTGGACAGTAGTAACTGGTTTCTTTCTAAATTCTTTTTGCATTATTGTCTTTCTTTAAACAATTCACTTTATACTGTTTGTTGGCTTTTCCTTTTTTTCTGGTAGAATTTCAATAAAACATCTACCCATTAAATGTAACGGTGAAGACGTCAGTGATGGAGGTCCTGGTTGGCGTTTCACTATCCTGTATTTTTCAATTATTTGGTCTATTAGGCCTAATATAAATTATAAATGACTTTTTTGACTTTCTTGTTTTGAATAAATAACAAACAGGTTCCATATTGTGTGGTCCAGAAGGTGCATAAATCTGATTATAGAATAGCTTGTTAGACGTTGATCAACTCTGTCAACACCACCACAGAATTATTATAATCACTCATCACTATTGGAATTTTTTAGTTTCTTTTTCAAGTTCTATAAATTCTGCATTACAAATAGCTGACAATAAGGAGACATCTTTTTTTTTATCTTTATATTTCATAACAGAGACTTTTCCTCTCTGATATGTTAACATGTCTTCATTTTCAGTTTTTGGCACTTCCTTCCTGGGCAGCCTCCGTGTCCCAAATGTGTCTGTTTTGTATTGTAGAAGAACATCACCGAGTTGTGAAAAAGCACAAAAATTGTATCTAATGTACTGATGATAGAGCTTTTATAGATTGTAGCACAAAATTATAGGTTACTTTTATAAATAAACACAAACTAGTAAAAGAAAATAACCTAAACTAATTAGATTTCACCACAAACAAACAGCTAAGGTGAATAACAAGAATCAACTGGTTGAAATGACACTTGCTCAAGTGACACTCAGGAGAGTCAGTAGGTAAACAACACACTCCCTGAGTGACATTCCATGTAAATTAAGTGGTTAACAACAGGTGATCTTACAGTGTTCACCTACCAAATCGTTCTCGTCTGTCTCATATCTGAAGCAATGAAGAAGAGTGTTAGTTACCAAGACCTTTTAGATCTTTCCTTAATCTGACCAGACTTTCTCTTTTGCAGTGTGGTATTGCAATTTAGAGGAGGTCCACTGTCTTATGGGAAGAAGTGAGAGAATGTATACATTTCGTAGGCTTCATTTAGAGAGATACCACCTTCTATCAGGGCGTAGGCAAGCAGACAAAACCATTCTGGACAATGAGATGGAAGGCTCATATGAAGAGAAGCAGGATGAGAAGCTACCAGCCCTAGAGAGTCTCCAAGACAAGTTCACAGTTTCCCACTTCTCAAATCTCTTGATGCCTTGTCATACTTTTTTCTATCACTCATGTGATCTCTTTTGTGACTTAAAGTATTTTGAACAGGTTTGCATTACTCAGAGCCTAAAAAGTCTTGACAAGAGTATCAAATACTTGACAAATTCTCATTATAGCATCGTCTCTAACTTTTAAGAATCATAACTAAGACTTACAATGTGGCTTTTGTGAACACATACAAAATCTAAGAATATTTACCAAGCAAACTGGAAGAACACAACCTATTAACAGACACTGCCTATATTTGTCAGTGGTGCTGTTATTTTATTACTTATACTGCTATAGTAACACAAAAAATATATGTTCATGAATATGTAATGTCAGATTTAAGATTAATATGAAAAATAAGATCAAATTTATGAGAACAGGAGGAGATATACCCTATGAAACACACAATGGAAATGCAATTGAAGTAAAAAATTACAGATATATGTTGGGTTATTAAATGGAGCTATAGCTTTATAAAACAGTAAAGTGCACATGAGCTGGGGTATCAGATGCTTAGGTTCACATATGGATTCTGCTACCAGATAAGCAGAGACAAATAGAGCTATTTATCTAAACACTATGCCTCAGTTTCATTATCTGAAAAACAAATTAACATTACCCCACTAAAAGGGGAGTTTTGTGAGGATTAATTTTGATGAGCCACATAATACTACTCAGGGAAGTATAAGCCAGCAGTTCTCACCAATTTTTGGTCTCAAAATACTTTGAATGTAAATTCAGAATCCCAAAGGCCATTTATTGGTCATGTGGATTATATCTATTTAAATTTATATTAAAAATTAAAACTGAGCTTAAAAAATTTATTCATTCATTCTAATAAACTCATTTTAGCATAAATTCATTTTATTAAAGCAACAATATTGTCAAAATAAAACACAATTAGGAGAATGGCATTAAGATTCTCACAAATCCTCTTAATGTCTTAAGAGTCTGAGATTCTTAGATCTGTCCTTGCATTCAATCTGTTGAGAACACATCACACGGCCTCTGGAAACCCTACAGCATGCTTGCTAGAAAATAAGAGCGAAAAGACAATGTCTTAGTATGATTATGAGAACATTTTTGACCTCATAAGTCCTCTGAAAGAATTGTAGGAACTCCTGAGGAGTCCGTGGACCACATTCTCTAAACCTTTGATATAAACATGTAGTAAATCTTACTTTTCACATTGAAGCAATTTATTTAGAGTTACTGAATTAAACAGCTGTAAGCTATCATTTTAGGCTCAAAAGACAATACTGACCATAAAAATATAGATTCTTGAACATGTATGCTAAGCCACTGCATTTTAAAATGAAAACTGGCTATTTTTCGTCAGTAGAACAGTCTGAAAATAATGAAAAAAGGCTTTTTTTCTAGTACTATTCTTATTGCAGAGAGAAATATGAAAAAACATGGAATTTTATTATTATTGAAGAAAATATTCTTTGGAGTAAGAATCAAGAGGATTCTAATTCTTTTGTGCCTTAAGCATGTAATAAATTCTACATGATTTTAAAAAGAAGAAAAATTTTTTTTTTTTTTGTACTGGGGATCAAACTCACGACCATGCACTCACATGGCAGGTGTTTATGCTGCTGAGCTAAGTCTCCATCCTCTTAAAAAAGGAATTTGGAGAACATTATATTTATATTTATATTTATATTTATATTTATATTTATATTTATATTTATATTTAGATGGTGCTTTGTAGCTGACAAATTGCTCTCCTATAGGTTACTCTGTTTAAGGACTGAAGCAGAGAAGCATTGCTTTTTTGTTTTGTATGTGAGAACACTTGGAAAAGCACCACCTGAGAGATATGCAGCAGTTCCACTTATTAGTGTGTGACAAATCAAGGCCATCACCTAAGCCTTCTGATTTCTAAACCAATGTAATGAATGTGTTTAACAAAATGGATGCTTCAAAAGTCACAGCTATGGAAGGATGGAGGAAACACTGTCAGGTGTCACATCAGTCACAGTCACAAGTATCCAGGTTTGGTTATAAAACAACTCTGTTACAGTCCCTCTGCCTCTTTCAGGCCATAGGGCAATGGTCGCATTACTCACTTTCTCTGAGCCTCACATTTTCTTACTGCCCTCTTCCATTGTCCTTTCATGAATGCTCTTTCCCCATCTTCTGGGCAAACACATCTATCTTTCAAGACTTGATTTGAAAGACATGGTTCCTCCAAACCCTTCCTGATTCAGAACTGACCACTATTTTTCATGCTGCAGAGGTCAAGTGGAGTGGGGACCAGGAGGGCTCTTGGAAGTGGCAGCCTCTAAAGACTTTTAGAAAGAGTCAACAGTTATGAGAGGGGTTGACATTATCCATGCCATAAGGAGGATATTTGGGGGATTATTGACCATCTTATTAAAATAATTATCATAAAAATTGTAATTATTTTAATATGTAATTATTAAACAGGAATTATTGTAATTATTGAACAGGAAAATGAAAGCACAGTTTAATCACTTCTTCGTATATTGTAGGAGTCAGAACCTTGGGCTCTGCTCTGGAAAGTTCACATTAATTCTTCTGCCTTTGAGAATGTGCCTGAAATCTTACAGGGGCTGTAAGAAAGTGTTGCCTCCCTTTGTACCAAAATAAGCAGTGGGCCCCGACATAAGCAGGTCTGCCTGAAGCCTTGCTCTGTCAGTGCCACACGGTCACTCTGAAGACCAGCCTCTGGACCACAGTGCCTGCTAAGTTCACCAGTTCAGGGACTTGTGACGAGACTTACTCTGCATCAGGAGCATCCTCTCTGAGGTCCACCTCAGCCCCCACTGCTCCTTTTGCTTTGCACACTCAGTGAACCATTTCTTTACACATTGGATCATTATACCAACCATTTCCAAATCTACCTCCAAGAAGCTTCTCTGTCCAACTCCAGTCTGACTGTTCAAAATGACAAGTGGGTTACAGGCAGAGTAAACACTGAGGTTTACTAAGCATCTATTATATGCTGCACATTGAACAGTATGTCATCACACCAGTTCTCAGTAGCAATAGGAGACCTCCTCCAGGTAACTTAAACTGAAGGGAATGTACTAGAAGAGACATGGCAGCTCTCGGGTTTATGTGAGAGAGAAGCACGGAAGGACCAGGGGCGCAGGAACTTGGGGTGGTCCCAAGTAGACACTATCTCTGGGGTACATGAACTCCTTTCAGTCTTTTATTCATCATTCAAATTCAAAAGATGGAGAACCAAATTGGCAGTACTTATGATAAACACCTAGTCCAAGTAGCTAGAAAAGGAAAGATCCCTACTGCTAAAAGCTCATCTAGGTATATGAGGAGAGCACATTGTGTAAAGATAAATCAGACAGGTTACTCAACAGCAGCAGACTGGATGAGGGGTAGGGAAAATCACCCTTGACACATGAGAAGCTGAAGGGTTTTGTGTGTTGCCAGAGATGTGCAGTCTCACCAGCCCCTCCCACTCACTGCCTCTGTCTCATATTTCTCCATCGTCTCCACGTCCCAAGAGCCAGCTGTGAATCCATGTGGGCCTCACAACTGTGCCAGCCTGAGCCAAGGCCCTGCCAGGACTTGCTATAGTTGCCTGCAAACTTGTCTGTCTGAGTGTGTCATTTATCCATTAAAATCTTTCAAAGGCTTGATGCCACTAGTGACATAAAGTTTAAATTTTGTAGCTTGGAGGCAAAGAAGAACTTTGCTCATCTTTCATTTCTCCTTGTCATTCCTGACCTTCCCCAAACTATTCCTTTCAGCAGTGCTGCGGTGTGTTGTGGTTCCTCAAGTGTTCCAACCGTTGCCTCTTTCTGTTTCCCTTTATCTCTAGCAGGGACCCTTTTCCACCCTAGTTACCCTAGGGACACCTAAAGTGCCTTTCGAAGCCCATGTTCAGGATGCCTTCTTGGAGAAACTTTCTCTAATTTTACCAGGTTCGGTAATTTATTAGTGCTTTGTTTGCATTCTGTATATACTCACATTTACGTGACACAGGACCAGAAGGACGGGGTTACATATTTGTAAAATTAGGATGGTGATAGGAGTAGTTCCCTTAGCATGTATTGCATGCCAGATACCACGCTAAATTCTTAATATGAATTGCTCATTTTACCCTCAGAATCCTACTAAGAAGTGGATGTCATTACTATACATGTTGTGTATTCTTTATCTGAAATGCTTGGGACAAGAATCATTTCAGAGTTTGGAGTTTCTCAGATTTTGGAAAATTTGCATGGACCAGATGAACATCTCTAACCCCCAAATCTGAAATCTAAAATACTTCATAGTCTAAAACTACTACGGCATCATGTTGGCACTGAAAAAGTCTGCGATTTGGGAGCATTTGATTTTTGAATAATATATGCTCAATCTGTAGCTATTTCACAGATAAGAGAACAGAGGTACAGAAAGGTTAACCAGCTTTTGTGGAGTTAAACATTAAATAGAAGAGGCATGATGTTGACCAGTAAGTCTGGCTCCAAATGATATGCTTTTAATCATCATATGCTACCTTTTATATTACCGGACTGTGAAAGTTTCTTAAATGCAAAAAACATAAATGATTCTACATGTTCAGTATGGGGTCTAGCATACAGCAAGTGAAGAACCTACTGAATGAAAATATAAGGGAATGTATTCATGAAAGATCAAATACCTTTCTTTTTGGCAGGGTCATACATGGCCTTGCTGGCTGTGTGGGGACCACCACTCAGGAACTTTTCAATGTTATAGTCTGTACTTACCCCAAGTTTTTTCCTGATGGCCACTAGTTTTTCAGTAGCAACAGTCAAGTCTAAGTTTGCTTGGGCTAATGCTTGGCGTTTTGGCTCTACGTCACAGTAGACCTGAAAAACCACGAGTTCAATTCATGAGGCAATACAGAGGCAAAGAAGACAAGCAATCATTCAATACCTTTTTGTTGGGAGTTCTACTAATAACATCACTAATTCACTCAGTGACTAGCCCTCTGTTTATTCAGCACAGTAGCACCAAAGGAGTACCAGACACAGCCTTCATGGGGCCTTCATTAGTTAGTTATTTATTTATGGGCTTCTACACATCAGAGCTACAAGAATTTAGATAAATTTCTATATAGATCAAACATTTAAGATATCAATTTGTCAAAGGTAAAATCAAGTCTAGACAGTGAGGCAGAAAGTAAATGTGAAAAAGTTCTGTAGACACAGTAGGGAAAAGTGAGACATCCACATGCAATATTATCTATACATTTGTTTTCTAAATTACTAACCACGTGCAGTTTGTGTTTTTTAAAGAATTTGGATAGATCAATTTTTGTCCTGGTTCAGAGAGAAGGAATATAAACTTCACTTCTTATTTTAAGTAAAACACAACACAGCCACAGTCTAGCATTATATCCATCTTTTTGCTTATGGTACAAATCAAACATGGGCCTCAGGTATTTTATTATGGAGAGGGGCCAGGTATCCACTATAATCTGTCTGAACTGTTCCTGTTAAAAGATTTCTACTAGAGATACAAGGATCAAGAAAGTCCTATGCCTGTTGGCTCCTGGTATGAAGAATGTAATACGATTTTATAAGAACTATATGAGGAATAACACCAACTACTATTGGGCCCTTTCTCTGTAATTCCATACTTAATTATGACATACAAAAATGGGACAGCTCTTCAGACCCAAGGGTTATATGTTGTTCCTAACTTTTATCTTATAGCCTGCAAAGTACTGTGGGATGTAGTTGGCAGACAGTAATGACTAAAGTGAAATCATCATCTATTTCTGTGTTATCTCAAGGTATAAATTTTAGATTAGACTTTCAGTAGGCAGAAATTCATTTGCCATTAAAATACTGAAGCAAACATCATCTCACTATGCCTACTATAAAAATGGTGTAAATTTTTGCCTTGAGAACTGGAGTTTGTTTAACTCAGTAGACTTGCAGTTATTAAAGTCAATATAAACCAAATACTTACTCTAAATAAATATAATTTTATATCCAATAAATTTTCACCAAATTAAATAAAATTAAATTATGCTCTTTGATCTGAAGTAGGTAATCATTTCAATAAAAAAAGTTTCCAACAGCTACTTCTTCCTGCTTAAAATTCTGTTAACTGACGTGTTGTTTTATTTTTAGAACTACTACATATCCTTCTTCAGAAAACTAAGCATTAAATTATTTCACAGTTTTTGCTGATCCATGAAATTGATGTTTATGCTTTTGTTATAAACACTTGTAAACCATCAGATTAGTACTGATACCTCATAGAATTTAATGATATTGATGACCCATGCACAGAGACCAGCTGCTGCAAAAGATTTGGTCCGAATCAGATTTGGACTGAACTCTGGGTCTTTCAAATACTGTTCATTCACCACTTTTAGACAGTTCTCTGGAATGTGCTCTTTGTCATAGTTAATTAAAGCTTGCAAAAAATCATCAACCTGTAAAGCAAAAAGCCTTATTGCAATGAACCCATTTTGGTTGCAGAGAAAATTCCAAGATCAAAAGTTAAAATCAGCTTTTAGAACTCATAATACAAAGGCGAAATTGGCAAGCTACATTTATCCTACTGTTTGACTTTTTCAGTCTTTACAGTATGAAGTTAGAATTAGCAATGGACACTTTTAAAACCTCTTCTATCCCAGGGTAAAATATTCAGTCCCAGCACAGGAGGTACTCACATTTTGAAGAAAAGAAAGGAAGCAAAGAAAGCGCAAAACACATACCGAAAAGCCCCTTTGCTTCACCTTCTTGTACATTAGTAACATTTTTCAAGCCTGAGAAATCCATGTAATTTTCTCCCTCCTACACTTAACTGCTTTCATAATTTTGCAAATAATTAGCAACCTTCCACCTGCTGTTGGCACTGACTGAGGTATGCCATAACCCCCATCTCACCTCCAACTTGGCTAGCAAAGGCTCTCAGTCTAAAGAACATAAGCAGATCACATTCGGCAGTTAAGAAGATGGAATTTTGGCCTTGAGCACTGTTTACCATCAAGCATACTAAACACAATATAAAAATGTTAGGATTTTCAGTTTTCCAGGCCCACTGATACCTTCCCCATGAAGATTTTAGCTGCTTTCCAACTTCGGTCTTTTGGCACTCTGCCCCGGGGAGCCAGGAGGACCATTACAGCTGCAGTAACGTTGGTGACTGCATTGGGGGGGTTGGGAAACACTTTCAGTTCAGTGAGGTTGACCTGAAAAATCATACACACACAAATACATGGGGTCAGTGCAGGTTTGGAGAAGCGCTAAATTGCCACAAGCTGGTCTTCTATGGCCTTCCATTACTCAACATCACACCAGGGTAGTCGGTTTTTTGCCACTTAGGGATTTTATTTTGGTCCCCAGGGATTCTTTCTGGACACTTTTTGGATATTCTAGAAACATCACTGTCCTTTTTTGCCTCCAAGAAAAATTATCCATCTAGTATCCAAGTCCTGTGGAGCCCTGCTTACAGAGGCCAGGAAATTTTGTGAACATACAGGTTATAAGGCATGTATGCTCTTTTCCTATGTAAAACACTCGCACTTTAGCCAGGCCTTCTCAGAAATATAATGCCTTAGTTCAGTGCCTCTTAGTTTTGTTTTTCTGCTTTACATGCACAAGTAAGAAACATCCTCTTCTAGCATCTTCCATCACACTACAGTGAATTTCAGCTGGGTTCATGTAGGTTGAATCTTCTTTCCTACATATAATATAGAAATCTGGATTTGAGCTGAAGTCAGTTACTGTTAAACACCTTTAGATGACCAAGAATCCCATGTTGCTGGAAGTATTCAAAAAATTGCTGGCTGGAAATGGCAAGACTGACTGCCAGATGGGAGAAGATGTTGAACTTTGATATCCTCAAAGTTTTGTTTCAATTTTAATGTTTTATGGGTCTTTTCTTAAAAAAAAAACTTTTTGGCTGTGTTTCCCATGTTTTCTGCTCAATCATTCAAATCTAATAACCTAATAAAGGGTATAATTATAATTTATAATAGTAAATTAAATTTTGAGGAAACTCACAAACCAAGAAATCATCTTTACCCTGTTGAGTGTGTTGAGTGCAGCGGTAGCAGCCACCAGTGCGGGCTCAGCCTTGAGTAAGTCAGCCTCACATTCTTTCTGCTTCTGGCACACCTCAGTTTGAATGGCTGTCACCTAATTTGGAGAGAAAAGGCACACAAGCTCCGTACACAAATGATTATCTCAGAAATCTCTATTGAAAAGCACAGATGAACTCAGATGCACTGTTAACTCACTTGTCTATACTTTGAGCAGGTGAGGGATTTGTCCTAAAGACTAATTTCCCATCAAATACAGTTTGTATATAAAGCTTTGTACAAACACAAAATATATAATGACAAATCTCAGAGTAAACGGATTCAAATATCAAAGTGCTCTGACTCATTTAATTGCACAGTGCCACTAACAACAAAAACAAGATTAAGCAGCCATTCCTCTGTTTTTCAATTTTCTTTTTCAGAAAATCCCTGACAAGTGAAAATCCAGGTTGGATCAGTAACCTGGACCACAAAATATTCTTCTAGAATTTTTACCTCGTTTTGCTAACACTGGTTATTCCTTAAGAACAGGTATGAGGCTCTTTTGTTCAACAGGTTTGAAGATACTCTGTTTGATGCTTAACTATAGACAGAATTTTTGTAAAAATGAATTACTGGCTACTCTGAGGACCTGGACACCACCAATGCAAGATTCCAGATCTATCTGTGTAACAGACAGTGACACTGATGCCCACTTCTCTGTTGTGGGTCCCGTGGCCTCTCTTTAAAGGATGAACAGGGCACTCCCTCAGCTTCCTGACAACCCATATAATGAGGACACAGAAAAGCCATGGTGGGAAATTCAAACCAAATGAAAACAATATGAAAAGCTGGGGTTTTAAATTCTTTTCCTGTTAGAATACATATAGAATTTAAATGGCCAAAAAAAAAAAGTGGATTTTTAGTCCTCAGCAGAATTTGAGTTTCAAAGCTGTGGCACTGGGCATCAGAATCTAGACACCACTGGGAGATGGTTCCCGTGGTGACAGTGATTGTGGAATATAACATGTGAACAAAAGTGCATTTCTTAAGATGTGTTTAGAATGAGCAGGTTTAACCATACCATAAAATTAAACACTGCTTACAACAAATTATGTTGTCTACTACAGTTTTATTAGTAGTAATTATCCTTCTCCTGATTAACCATTATTTTGCTGTATACTGCACCTTTTATGAACATAATTGGTTCAGGGTAGATATGTGATCTCCTGCTAATACACACACAGCTACTGTTAATGTAAATAAGAAAACTCTGCATGCTTACTGAGTGCCACTCTGAAACCACAAACCTCAAAACTTTCCAGGAATAGACCATGAAAATTCTTAGGAATGTTATATTTTCTGTGTGCTACAAAGCATGCTACGGATGGCAGTATATGAGTAACTACTTCAGATTTATCTATCTTCCATGAGGATACAATGAATCTATAAATGTTTGTTACCACTTACAATGGAGCCATTAAAAATCACTTTAAAGAATTTAGGACCATAGATTTTAGTGCTGGGGGAAACCTAGAAGGGTACTTCTATTAATGCTATTTCTATGAACTGCGCATAGAATGCTTCACTTTTGGATTCCTTGACTATTAATGGGATATTATTCTTTTTGATAATTTTTATAAGTAATACAATCTCGAACATTAAAGAAAAAACCAATTGGTCAACTTATTTCTCATTCCCAATGCCTTACTCTCAGCTACAATAATATTAGTGGGAATTTTGTGTATTTCAGTGGCTTCATGAGCACTAGGGTGCAACTTCCTCTGCACGACGACTCCTAAGTAGAGATCAGCAAGGCTCATTCTGGCGAAGGCAGAGAAGCTGTGGAGATGACCTTGCATGGGTGCTTTCCCTGGACCATGGAGTTTACAGCAGAGATAGGGAGAGCCCCTCCCTGGGAACATCAGAAATCTGCTATTATCCTATTAGTCCATAGCTCCTTGCAGATACTCATAAAATTTTGTGGTGGTGGCAGGGAGAGAATAAAGTCTCAAAAACTGCTTGAGTTGAACTATGGCTACCCAAAATTTATATGTAGCAGTCTTAATCCTCAAAATCTCAGAACATGACTTTGTTTGGTGATAGGGATTTTGCAGTTAGTAAAGCCTTCAAGGAGAGCCCTAATCCATCTGACTGATGTCCTCAGAGGAAAAAGTCTAGAAACACAAGAGATACCAGGGCTGTGTGAGGCTCACAGAGGAAGTGCTTTGTGAGGACATAATGTGAGACCAGGTATCTCTGCAAGCCAAGAAAAAACAGGTAGGAGAAACCTGCTCAAACAATCTTGATATCAGCTCCCAAAACCAGGAGAAGAGAACTTTCTGTTGTTTAAGTCTCCTAGTTTGTGGTATTCTGCTGTGGCAGCCCTAGCAAACAGATACAGGGCTTTCATACTACATGAAATCTCTGGTCCAAACCCAGTTCCATCCATACTTAAAAAAGAAACACACAGAGAAAATGACAACAAAATCAAGGAGGAGATCCAATGTTTGAAGAGCTTACATTAGCACTTCAATTAAGAAGCTACTTCCACTCAGGAGGGTCCCACTCCATACAAAGAAAGAAAGTAGTTTGCAAATGATCATAGGATGCCTAGAATTTTAGAATTTGGAGCTGATAAGTCAAAGATGGAAGAAGAACTTCACAGGCCTAGTTGTGCTTGAGTTCCTTGAAGTTGCTGCTGTGAATGCCAGTGATATGAAAGGTCCTTGATTATTTTATAAATTTGAAGCAACGATTTTAGCCTGCTTTTCCATATGGTCTATCAACACACATAGCATGTCCATCTCTAAACTGCAACATTTGCTTAGTCCTATTAAATGTGGCAATGCACTTAGTAAATTATGAAGGATTACTTCTAATTACTACTCATGTATTGAGCCTAAGGAGCTCAACTTCTCTGGATCAGAAAGGGTCCACACTCACTCTCTTTTGTAACTACAGTATCCAACACATGAGCTGAATGTAGGACAAGTGAGGCCAGAGTAGGCACCTAGGTGTTAATTTCTAACTATGTAGTTTAATTGCAAATACACCTTTTTCCCATGACATTCAATTTAAAATAGTGCCTTCTACTATCTCATCTATCAGAACCCTTATCATTAACTCAAAATATCTTGTTTCTCAAAGTGTTGCTTGACTTCTACAGGTTTTTCTCATTGCAATGTAAGCCACACAAGGGCAACTTGCTTGTCAAATATCCCCAGAAATATAAAACAGGGCCCACCCATCCTCAAACAAAAAGCTAAGTTCATACTTCTTTACAGTTAAATTAAGCTCTACAGGTAAAACAAACAAATGTTTTATTTTCATTTCTTGGCATGGATTAGATATACAAAAGAGTATGTGTCTTTTTCATGTTTAAAGAATCTCATGGAACTACCTAACAGATGAATTCTAATTTGCTAATATCTTTTTCCCCCTTTTATGAGGGTAGTTTTACCTTGGGAATTGAAAAGAAAAAATACAAAAATACCTGAAGTATTTTTGTCATATTTTAAGATCTCCAAAATGTATCCATGGTATTGGATACAATACAATAATTATTCAAACATCAGACATTTGTGTAATGCCTGAAAAATATCTCCTGGGTAGAATTAGCTTATGATAATCACATCATGTATGATACCTAATTGCTTAATATAATAATACACTTTTAAAGACATTCTCTACTTATCTGAAACACAATGGAAACATACATTGCCAAAATTAGGAATTATGTGCCTATTGGTCAGGCCAAATGTGCTTTGTTGTTAAACTTCATTATTTCATGTTTTATTTTTAAAAATTACTCATAGTTTTGATTTTCAACATAGTTTCAAGTATCAATGCAAGATAAATGAAAACACACGCGATGCGTATTAGGAAAAAAACCTCAATCATACATGAAAGACTGGCAGCAAAATCAGAAAAACTCAAATATCTTTTGATATCCTAGAATTCAAGGATGATGGCTCTGTTTGAATGATCATGACTGTTGGAAATTTAGAACTTTTTATAATCTTTTATCTAAAATAAGAAAAATTTATCTCTTACATATACATTCATTCAATTTTTTAAAATACTTATTAATCATCTGTTTAATGTGCTATGTCTTTTGGGAGATAATGTACACAAAAATATCTTTCATGTGGAGCTGAACTTTTGGTTAAAAAAAGACAACAAAAGAAGTTGTATTGATTCGCAGCATTGCTAGAAACCTAATTACAAAAAAAGTAGAATCTATATAATGTTAAAAGTAATCGTTTCCAACAATAAAACATAATTCGGGAATGCTAGGGCTCCAATTGAACCAAAAAGAACAAATTTAGCTTTGGACTTAATAATAAACTCCAGTTGTATTATTAAAATGCAAAATTTGAAAACCATCTTGCAAAGTGATGGAATGGGCTTTGTTAACAATTGAGTTGTTCCATTTGCCTAAAAACTGAAAACCTTTAGAAACCTCAGAGGTGACTTCCTGACCTTTACTGTATTACAAATAGGCCTGATGTTCAAGATCCACATCCATTATATGCTTGAATGAGCTCAGTATTTATTGTTCTTTCATATCATTAAAGAGCTAAAAGGTTGGGAAAATGCATAATGTAAAGAAAGGTCAAGTGGTAATCATGGTGTGAAATGCTGTTACATGTGTAACTATAATAATTCTTTAGACTTTATGCTCCCTGGAGAGGAAGTTGTTCAAAATTGTTCACCTACAAAGGTTTATTTTGTGCTAAATATAGCTCACCACTCTAAATGGTGGAATTAGCCTGACCTTTTGCTCCTCGGTGTCCGCGATGGCCTTTTCCCGCCTTACTTTCTCTGTCTGAAGCCCGATCTTTGTGATCAGAGCTTCAGCATCATGATTTTTCAGCTGCAGTTCAGCTTCTTGGGAGGCAAGTCTGGCTTTCAGATCTCCCACCTAAAGGAAAAGTTATCACTCTTGAGAAACTTGCATGGATAACAACAAAAAGCAGATGCAGTTTATTTTTTAGTTTGGAATCAGTAAGTCCCAACAACAGTTTGTATAATCCATCTGTTGACGGCCTTCTTGATTTTACTGTAGTCTCATTTACAAAAATGCAGCCCAACTTTTTCCCCACACTAGAATAGACAGAATAATGTTTTTCAATGATTTTTCAGAAAGTGAAATTTATTTGTCAGCATTAAGCATAAGTTTGTCTTTGTTTACTCAGTCTGTGCACTCAGGGAAACACCATGCCAGTTCTACAGCCAAGCAAATGCACTCCAATCTCTCATGCTTTTCTGGTTCTATGCAGCTTGGGCTCAGGATACAGAAGGCATGGGAAGGCAGGCTCGGTGACAAGCTGGAGAACCAGGACTTGCACTCACCAAGAGGAAACTGTTGAAGCCTTCAGATAAGCAGAAGACATGAATTCTCCTTGCCTGTTTGCAGGTTAACTGGCTGCATATAGAAATGCCCGCTGACAGGTCTTACCTTTGTCCACCTTTCAGGAAATGGTTCACTGTCATTTTTCTCACCTTCCAGGGCATTTAATTTAGGACTGTTCATCCAACCCCACATGAACTGACTCTCTAGAAGGAAAGGCAAACTATGTGCACTTTGTGGGGTATCAGCATGGTATGGGCAGAGGACCAGACAGTGCCAGGGATGTGGACTGGCCCACTACTGAGACACCTCACTCAGCTTTGGGAGATGCAGTCTTTCTGCAGCATCAACAAGGGCAGCAACTAAACACAAAGATTTTATTTTTTTTTTTCCTTAGCTGTGATTTCATGATCAGAAGGTATCACCAGGTTTGGTTTCTGAGTTTGAAGATCATGTAAATTAAAGCAGAAATGAAGTGCTAGAGAAAAACTATGACTCAGTTTTCAGAAACAGATAAAATCATGATGATTAGCTCTCTATCCATTTTCCAGAAATGTCAGTGTTACTAATATCAGACAGGACAATCATAACTCTTTTTGGTACTGAGGATTCAGCCCAGGGCCTCTGTACTGGGCTATATCCCTAGCACTTTTCTAATTGTATTTTTTATTGTGAAATACAGTCTAAGACACTAAATTACCTGGGTTGGCCTTGAATTTGCATGCCTCTTGCCTTAGCCTTCCCAAGTGCTGGGATTATAGGAGTACACCACCACACACAGCCATAACTATTTATTTTGACTCAATTGTGAAAGACACTTCAATGGTTTCATTTGGTCAAATAGCCCACTACTGTATCCAACTAGGCTTGTAAATCCCACCCTAAAACAAGCATTTATACTCTATCTAAAAAGCATGATTACTACTATGACTGGTATTTGCACTTAGTTTAAACCAAATTTTTTTATTTTTATTTTTATTTTTTTTTTGCCTTTCTACGTACTCAGAGTAACACAGTGACATAATGACATTTGCTTCTCTGTTCTTCTTAGCCAGTGAAACTAGTCTTTGCCTGGCCACAGTAAAGACTCGTCCATGAGTCTAGGACAGTGGTGGCCAACCTTTTGGAGTTTTCAGTGATAATAAACAGCCTGCTGTGGCACAAGTGCCAAAGGTTTGCCACTACTAATCTAGGGAGAATTATTTCAAGCCCTAACTTCAGTTTTTAAGGAAGCAGCTAGCTCTGAAACATACAAAGTGACTGCAGCTCAAGAAGGGAGCCTTTACCAATGAAAAATGTCACTATAGCTTTCTGTGAATACATAAGATGACATCTAGAGGGGCTTGTACAGCTGTAAATGGTCAGTAGTTGCACTTTAATGAATGCACATCGCTAAGCACAGATGTCCATCTTTGTGGGGCTGCTTATAGCAGACTGACCATGGAGGACACAGGTTCCATGATGAAGGTGCTTTGTTTCACAAACAGCCTGATCCTACTTTCTAAGCCTCTCCAGTTCTCTATACAGGAAACCACACTTCCTTTTCATAATAAATTGATTTTTCAAAAAGTCAATTGGCAATTAAATTATCTAAACCACTCCTCTGACAATGAAAGTATTCCACATCCAGATACCTAATGAAAAGAAACCACCTCTATTTCATCTACTATGGCTTCCGTATCCTCACAAACTTTGTGCAACCCTGCATCAGCAGGCCATGAATCAGCTCCCACTTCTTCCTTTCCCTGAGGCTCTGACTTATCAATACATCACTGGGGTGACTAAGAGACCACAGACTCTCTCTCCTCCCTATGGCTGAGAACCTGCTATGCCTGAGATCACCCAGGATGCTATTTCACTTGCCTTTAGCTCTGCCATTCAGTGAGACAAACCTTAAGTATAGCAGAGGCACTGATTTTCTTTGCTAAGGCTTCTCTGCCAGTACTGACAGCTCTGCTTTGGTGACAACACTATCATTTCCTTAGGCGAAATCACCAGGTTTTGTTTGAGACATGATGCAAAGGGACATGAATGATCTTGACACAAATCTTATTCCTTACCTTCTTAGCTCAACATATTAGCTCAATGGGACTTCTAGGAAAATCTTCACTAGGGAGAAGGTTATTGATTTAAGTGAGGGAAAAGGTGAGAAAAGGGAAGGAAAAAAAATAAAAAGGAAAAGTAAGCTAAGGTATGTATAACAAGGGAAAGTAAGGAAAGACACTCACTGGAGTGGAAAGAGCAAATACACAAATAAGGATATGCTCTTAGAGGGTTTCCCAGCAGCTATTACTTATATTGCTTGATCTAATTGTCCTAAAATCCTTCTCATTCTGGTTTCTCTTTCCTAATCATGACCTACCTGTTCACTGCTCAGTACTGACCACAGTCCTTCATTAAGGAGCTATTCCTCAAGTGTGAAACTTGGTAGGAAAGAGCTAGGCCATGCTTCAGTCTACCAAGTGCTGGAAGAACATGGCCAGAATACTTACAAGAGAAAAGGAAAACATGTCTTATTTTCTAGCGTAGGCATAGATGGCCATTCAACCCTCTTAGAGAAAAATTGTCCCTAGATAAACTGTCTCTTAAAAAGCATATGGGATAGGACTGATGACAAGACTTAGAAAAGCTCACCAGTGTTTGTGGCCTTGAGATGACCACCAGTGAGAACTTATTCCAGCTCAGGGTCCAGTTGGCGTATTACTCTCCAAAGTCAGCATAGCCTCTAATGTCACAGAGACAGCATGGTACCACAGGTGACACATAAGCATTAGAATAATGCAGATCTGGTTCAAATTCTAACCTTACTGGCTCTCCAGCCTTGAACTCTCTAAGCCTCATATGAAATTGTAGGAGTAAGACCTACTTGACAAAGTTTGCATTTCATGAGATTAGCACCCATTGGGAATCCTCTCCAGATTTACACCTGTCAGTTACAGATAGAGTAGCACTTGGAGGCAGCAGGGGCCTTACCACTGGGGAGGATGCCATTACTGGACACCTTGATCTAAGTGAGCTGGTGGCTGAAAAGAGTTCATAAGATGTAAGGTTGGAAAAACTGCTATACTTCAGGGCCTCATCAAGGTCATTGGCCAGATAATAATGCCCGTACTAGGGGTGGGGTGTGTGTGAGCAAAAGGGATCTTACTTGATCCCAGGATGGCCAAATTCCTGGCTCCAGAGAAGCTAAGTCAGGGTAGGAACCATGCTGTGTCTGTCCCTTTAACATCCCCACAGTGCTCCACATAGGTTTAGGCAAGAAGAAAACTCTGAAGACTCTGAAGAGTAACTGTTCAGTCCTTTCTAGGTTTAGAAAAGCACCATGGGTGTATTGCTTGTGCCCTCAAACCATAACTGTTAGATAGACATCTTATATAATGCATATACAGTGCTTCAAAAGGAAACACAATTTTGCAGGAAAGAGCAGGGATTGCACACAGCAGGAGCACACCTGATCATACCTGAGAGGCAGTGGTTTTGAGCTTCTGGATTCCATTCATTAAGTGCTCTTTTTTCTGAGCTACCTCTTTTTGTTTCTTCTTCAAAAGGTTCTTAAACAGTGATATCTGCTCTAGGAAACTCTTTGGAGTGGTGTAGTTGTATCGTCTCTCATTCTGGTAATACCGGGCACTCATTTCATTTACACTGGTGTGAACGTGTGCCATGAAGAGGCTAATTGAATCCTTGTGCCTTGCCTGAAAACAGATTTTGCAATTTTAATAAAATCTTCTCAAGGTAAAAATATCTAAAAAGAAGAAAAAATAATAAAAGACCGTAAACTAGTTTCCCCCTAAAAGCCAGAACAAATTATAGTACAAATTAGGAAAACTCACTTAATCTTTAAGAGAGACCACAGGACCAGAGAGACTATAATAGAGCACTCAGCTTCCTTAACTGTCTTCTTGCCAAGTAGGACAAAGGATTTTTATGTGCTCCACATACCAAACTCAAAAGCCAACATATAATACAAGCACAGCTCTTTACAGCTTGATTTTTCTTTATCAAGTATGTGAAAGAGAAAGTGGAGAAAGTGGACAGAATATTCTACAGAACAGCTTCTTGGTGTGGCTTTCCAACTAAATTTTAAACAGAATAAGCCTCCAACGTCACAGAAAAAAAGCAGAAGCTGAGAAGACTCTTAAGAAAACTCATATTAACACAAACTGGATGGGTAAATTATAAAAGTCACTACTAGGAGAAAAGAATATAATGATAACTTTGATTTTCATTTAGAAACACAGATCATACACGGAACTGAGTAACTGTCCTTTGAGTATTTCCTGGAGGGCTGCTTCTATCCATTCTTTCCACTGTGTCCTCTGTGACTTCTGTAGTAGTTAACTTTTTAATTTGTGGAGTCACATCTCCCTCATTTTAATGATTATTTATTGCATTCTGTGCAAGATGAACCAGGTTCAATTAATCAAGGGGAGCCTAAAAATCAATTAATATGAATTAAATGAGCTACACCAACTCTTGGGAAAGTCACACATAATTTACCAAAGTGTTGTCAATAATGCTCAGATATCTTTGGGAAAACTGCACACAAGTGGCTGGTGATGCAGTTAAATGCTTCAAACTTGCACCTCAATCTTACAACCAGAAGCACGAGGACAGACAGGTCAATTCTTGCTAATGAAAAAAACACACTAACTGCTCCTGGGGAACATCTAACCACTTTCCAGCCTTTGGACAAATCACTGAGTGGATGGAAAACTGGCATGCATCTTCAGGTTACTCTGTATATTAAATATCCACCTCACTAGGAACTGAAATGTGCTTTTAAAGTAAAATTTACAAATAAAAGCCTCAGATGCACATCTTAAATAGACTTTGTTTTAAGTGGTCCAGGATACATGTGTATTATCAAATACTGGATTCAGAAAAATAAAATTTACAAGGAAGTTTATATAAATTGCACCTGAGTCATACTCCCTCAGGGATGTTATTTTTAAGAGAATAGGGCTTCACTACAAACCTGGGCAGACACATACTCCTGTGCTGTCTTGTTCTAAGGGAAATGAAAAGTGCACACATACCATTCTACAATACAGATAAATACTTCCTCAGTCAAGTATAACCTCCTTACAGGAAAAAAAAAAAAAAAAAAAAAAAAGCCTTGGCCTCTGCCCAACCATGATCCTTATGAGGCGGCTTCTTGTGGCCCTGCAAACTCTCTTTAACAACAGTTTCATTTGTAAATCTCCGATGGAAAGAGTGGCTTCCGGTGGAGCTGGAAGTGGCCCGAGACAACTTGTCTCAATGGGGCAAAATAACTATTGTTACCCGGGCTTAACAAAATGGCTCAGCATGGGAGACTCGTGGAGCCTGGGAGCAGCTGGTTGTAATTCACACTGTTTTTCAGAAAACTCTAATCGCTCCAGAACAGACCTCTTTGATGACTGGTCTTCCCTGCATTCTCAATTTGTCACTTTCTCTTATGATAAGGTCAGTAGTGACAGCACTTCCTGACATTAACAGCTGTGGCTTTTAAAAGGGTCATTGTAGAACTACTAATTGCAGTAATTTCATTAGCATAAATTATTTATTCTGCTATTCATTTATCTCCAGTTTTCTTTTGAGGGGGGAGTGGTGAAGGGTGGCTGCCAGTGCCTCCGCGGCAGTGGTAAGCAGGGCTGTGTTTTGTACTCTGAGAGCCGCCAGAGATCATCGTTCCTACGAGATTTACCCCGTCATGCAAACCAGTTGATGCCACTTGCAGTCATTTTGTAGCCAGTTGTGGTGGAGGCAAACCTAAAAATCAGAGTGCCAATATCAGACTGTTATCCACCCAACATTTCCCACAGGATGCTTTGGAAAAGAATGCTGTCACCATTGAATAATGAAATGCAAAGATGAAACTGGTTTTTCCCACATTAAGAAAAAAGTGTTTAATTTTTACTTGCTTGGTTGGCTTGCTATAAACACAAAAACATAAACAGTTCTCTGCTGTGTGGTGTGACAGTTCCCAGGCAGTAGTGGCCACTGCCATATCAAGTACCCCGAGTGCAGACCAATCCTAGATGTCTGCACTAAATCAAGTATCTTGAATAAATTGGGGATTTGAAGAGTACTGTATTGAAAGGAGAGAAGGAAAGGCCAAAAGAAAAAGGAGAAAATGAAAGAACTTTTTTTCAGGTTAAGCTTGGGACAATTTTGTCATATATAATGTCATATACCTACAATACGTCTTGAATTTTTTTTTCCTGAGAAATTTCTGTGTTCATTTTACAAATGTCAAACTGCTGAGCTATAAAAAGGTATTTCTATTTTCACTTCTTTGAGGCTGGTAAAAAAGAATACGTTAATCAGACACAGGGATAGTAGGATGGTTTATTACATAAAGAGAAGTTAATAATACAGAAAATGAGCCGCTTTTCATTGTAGTACCTCCTCCTAGAACTTATTCACTCAGAAAATGATTCTGGATTTGGCCAAAGATGCAGAGTTTGATCCTAGGACCTAGCTTAGATTTTCAAGTCTGAAAAATTGGATGCATTACTACATTGCCTAGGTTTCTTTCTGCCCACAAAATTACTTGTTTCTTTACTTCTTTTCCTTTTTTCAAAATAGTCAAGCACTGATGCAAGAGTCAAGAGGAGGAAGGAAGACACAGCAGGTGGTCCCTTACCACCAGGCTAGCTGTGCTGAGGACCTGACTCCTCATCTGTTAGCAGGCAGTAGTGTCCCTCCTGGTGAGGGTGACCATGACAAACCTAGGGTAGGCACCACTTCCGCTGAGGTGGCAGCACCAACAGTAGTCTCAGTGAGACGGCCAGTGCACAGAGCAGCGACCAGTGTTTATTACGGCAGAAATGCAGTTTCTAAGTTGCATTCTAGGTTTTGTTTCCAGTTGTTACTTTGGTTGGTGAATGCAATTTGTTATTAATTTGTTGATGCCTTCAAGTTCAGCATAAGGCAAAGATCTTCTCAATGAGCTTCTTTCCAGTTGTGAAAAGTGGCACCGATGACGCCCTAGAACATTAAAACAAAGCAGCAACTGGGGACTGGGGGCAAGGAGGCCAAACGAAACTCAGCTACACCTTTGAGAGCAAGAGCAGGGTCCGGACATGGCTTAGCTGGCTCTGGTGAGACCTGAACCTCAAGGAAACACGCAAAACTACAAATGTTAACAGCAGCGATGGCTCCGTGCGAAGTCAGTGTAACATTTAGCCTCAGGGCATGTCCAGATTCCTGGATAACCACACAAACCAGACCCTGCTCTTAGCTTCTAAAAGCTTACAAAGCAAAAACCCTAGGAGACGATATTTCATTCCTTTCTGTAACTTCATTCTAAATGTGATTAACATGGACAAAGCAAGGATACATTTGTGTGCCTGGTCAAAAAGAAAGAGGGTAGAAAGAAGAGCATGTTGATGATTCCCTGGGTATTCTTCACTCGTTTGAAGACAGGCTTAAGCCAGTATGAGATTGAAGTAGGTCCAAGATGAGTTTGGTTGCATTTGTTATTGTCTCAGTATTTCAAAATGGACTCAGTATTTCTTAGAGAGTATTTTCCCAAAATTCATATGCTTTCTATGTCATAAGCTTATGTTTTTACTTTCATTCGTATCAAATTTATATTTCAAAGAAAAATCATGTTAAAAATAATTAATATAACAGTTATCACCTACCAAATGGCAATACTTCGTCTGTTTGGTACAGTATTTTGTTTCTGTTTTGGTACCACAGATTAAACTTCCAACCCCATGCTTGCCAGGCAGGCGCTTGTGTGGCTGAGCTATATCCCCAGCTCCTGGGTGCAGTATTTTTAACAAGAATCCACAGGTCACTAGAAAAATAAATCTTTTCAGCAATTAAATAACTTTCTTTTTTGAGTAGACTTTTTGTGACTAGTTTGAGAAAACAGCAAAATATGCCACTCACGGGCTAAATTCTTTAATGAGTTCTGAAGAGATGTAGCCCGAGAAAGACAGGCTCTTGCGATCTCTGTACCTTCCAATATCACATTTCACCCATAGTTAGACAGAAATTTCTACTTAATAATTTCTCCTTTCATCTGGCCCTGTTTTCAAGTATGTCCTTTACTCAGTTTCCCTTGAAAAGCAAAAGGGTTGCTTTTCCTTAATGTTCCAGTGTCTCTTGCTTTTTTATTTGGCATGGTCTTTACTGGAACCTGTGCTCTAATCGGCAGGGTCTTCACTCAGTTGCCTCCCGAAAGTGCTTCCCTGAGCATTTCTAACTCTAACCTCGGGAATCAGCAGAGGGCTTCCCTTCTCTCCCTCCTCATGCCACCTCCTCCCCCTCCATTTCCAAATCTTCTCTGAGAAGTAGTGTGTATTGACACAAAGTCTTCAGATAAATACCCAGGAACACTAAGTGTCAAATTGTTTGTGTCATTTTTTTGTCAACTGTCGTTTAGTTCAGTATCAGGTAATAGAAAAATAGCACAAACATTTGTTTAGATGCAGTCAGTTGACACCCCTGAGTGCTTAGTGTGTACTGGGTGAAAATTATATGTTGACATACACAAAGCTGCTTGCTTTAATGAATCTTTTCTGTGTGGCCAAAGGGGGTCACCTTGTGTAAGTACCACACACTCATCAAATGAGTCAATAATTAAGAAGTACCTAAATTAGGCTGATACCTTTCAGTCTTAATAATGGAAATTAAAACTAAGAAAGTAATCAAATTAGTGCTCATTCAAAAAATTTAAAAGCTGCTTTTGACCTCTATAAAAAAGACATCATGTGTTTTTTGAAGTATATGGACACACTGTACTCTGAATTATAATTATTGTTCCTGAGCAACAAATTAGGAAGGTGGGAAAGTTAAATAAGCACCTTGCCCTGAAATGAAATCATCTGGCTAATTTGTTTTGAGGCATAATTCAGCTTGATAGAAAGGGTAAAGTACTTCTAAAATTCCTATTTGGCGCTTGGAATCCTATAGGAGGCGTCATGACACCATCGGACAGAGCCTAACACCTGACAAGAGCTGTCTGGACTTCAGATGATGCAAATCCTGCCGCATCCAGCAGGTGTCAATGGCCACTGCCACAGAACAGCTGCTTCAGCCATAACTGTTTTCAAAGGACAAGAGGAAGCTTGCACAGAGAGGCAAAGACAGGAACTTAAAAACCTGTGCCAAATATAAGCTTAAACCATCTCACTAACTATGGTTTCCTGTTACTTGATAAACATTTATAAACAAGATGCAGTGGTCCTTTTAAGCTCCTCACTAAACCTGTCTGGTAACAAACTGGGTAAAACAACTTTGCTATCAAAAAGATAAACATGGATACCTAATGCAGCACATCATTTTGAACCCCTCTTGTAACTATTAGAAGATAAAACCATGCCCTCCAGCATTTCAGCAGCGCAATGAACCTAGCAATTATCTAAGAAATCTATGTTAATACTTCTGACCAATATGTATCATATTTAATGGTTTTACAGATTTCAAAGTATCAAATATATCTGACAAGCTTTAGAAGAGATCCTTTTTTTCATTTATTAATGAAAATGTTTTTAAGTTTGAATGCAGAGAAAAGGAGGAGAGAGGAGATAGTTGGATAACTAGAAGCTCTACTGTGCCTGCATCTCCTCAGGCAGATGTTGCTGGATAGGTCTTTCCCGACAACCTAGCAGTATGTAACTAGATTAACAGGCATTTTAGAAAAACACCAGTGGCTTAAGTGCCTGCCTGGCAAGCGCAAGGTCAAGAGTTAGATCCCCTTAGATCCCGGGTACCAAAAAAAAGAAAAACAAAAACCAAACAAGAGGTTTCCTTTTACAAAATTCTGTCGGTTTAAGAGATGACCTGCCTGTTTACCTATGTAGCTGCTTTTTACAAAACATGATAGTAAAGGCAAATCATGTAACAAACATTAAAGCTAGCTGCATACAAAAACTAACTGTATGACTGCATGGGCACAAACAGATGTAATAATATTCTCAAAATGTTAAACAACTGCTTTGAAAAGGCAGCAGTTATGTTTTTGGGGCAAGGAAGGTGACAGTGGCTGCTATGACCAACCTGGGGACAGACATCACTCTGACACGGCCCTTGAGAGTCACTTTCATCATCAAGCCTGTTCTAGGAAGCTCCCACCTCATCACTCAAGGGAGTGAGAGGAGGACAAAGTTCTCTGGGAAATGTCCACCATTGTTGCCTTTCTGATTTATCTAATCAGAACAATGCTATGCATAAAATTTAAAAAATTTTCTTTTTGAGACAGGGTCTTGCTATGTACTTCAGGCTGGCCTTGAACTTACAATAATCCTCCTGCCTCAACCTCCCCAATTCTGTGCCAAGGCACGTGCCACCACGCCCAGCTAAAATTTCCTGTTTAGGGAATCTAATGAGTAGCTTTATACTATATTCCCTTTCTCTTTGAGTTCAAATGCCTAAAGGTTTCTCTTTTTTTTCATGAAATCATTTTTTAAAATTAATTAAGTTTATTGGCACATTTCAGATACATGCAGTGATCATATTCATCATAGGGAATTTGTACCTGTACATGATATATCTCGCTTTTTTCCCCCATTCCTACCCCTTCCATTTAACTCTTTATCCCCTCCTTATTTACAAAAATTTTGTTTTCATTTTTTCTTTTATTTTCTTGTCCCTTTTCTTCTTTCTCCCTGCCCTCTCCTCCTTTGTTCCCCTTCCTATCTGAACATTTTCTTCAAATTTTCCAGTATTATATATTTTGGACCTTATTTACACTTTTGATTTCTCACACCAGAGAAACAATGCGATCTTTACACGTGTCTGACTTATTTCACTCAAGAGCATGCCCATAAATCAAGGAATGGATAAAGAAGAACACGTGTGTTTTTTAACATATAATGGAGAACTTTTCAGTCATAATGAAGGATAAACTTGAGACATTTCTAGGGTCGTGCAACCATTTTAAAATGTAACAGGAGATACAAGCTTCATCATGAAGAAATAACCTACACCCCTAAACTCCATAAAACAGATAAGCAGAAAAGTTATTTGACTTAGTGACTGTGAAACTGATGAGGATTATCAGTATCATAGTGAGAATAATCACCAGTAACTGCCTTGCTTTGTTAGGAATCAAATGTGGCCTGGTGACATTTGTTTGGGGTTTTAGTTGTGAACTTGTAAGATTTGGTTTAGTAATATCTACTTGATGGAAGGCAGGAATGTCCTTGGCCTTCTTGTGACTTAACACATGAGTGAGAACATGCTCAAGTGCTGCGTGTGTGCACAGGGGCTTGCACAGCCACCTCCATGTGATGGGAAAGGGTTAGCATCCTACTCCGTGAATATTAAGTCAGGGATGATTCATCATTTTAAATAAGGACAGCTTCCTGACAGGAGATCCTTTTTTCTTCCTGATAGGAAAGTGCTTATCTACTGTGGATTTTTAGGTTGTGTGTGTGTGTGTGTGTGTGCACATGTTAGTGTGAGAAAGAGACACAGGCTGACACAGCATACCTCGATCCCTTCGGTTTCTTCAATGAACCTCCTGCTGACTGAGACCAGAGCCTCCTGTGGCCATGCGTGAAACCAGTCAATAGCCGTGCAGTTAACTATGGCTGGGAACTTCCGAGCTCTAATTCTCAGCGTGTGACCGACCGGAGAGAAACACAAAATGATCTGCGGAGACATGGGGGCAGGGAGAGAACAGGAGGGCGATGAGTGAACAAAGAATGACACTGCCGTCACAGACAACGAAGGAAAGGGGCACAGCCAACTGTGACGTTAAACTATCCCAAAGCCCCAGCCAGGGGAGAGCACCGTTAACCTCCTCACTAGTCAAACTACAACCTGTCCAAAGTGGCTGTTTTAGTGGACATGCAGAAACACTACGTGCTTCCCCTAAAATTCATTCCTCTTCTAAGTATGTTTGATGAAGATTAGTAACAGTGTACATTTTACTCATTTCTATTTCATAAGTAACACTGTAACAACAGAAGAGATAAATTACCATGATACAATGATTCGAGTACCTTCTGTTTCCTTCCATTCTTTAATGTATCAGACTCCATACAACTGCATAATACTACACATAAGAAAAACTCAATTTTAAAAATTATAGTGAATGTTTATTTCTGTTTCCACTTAAAACATGTCTGGCTTAGTTTTCACTTCAGATTTTAAAATAATAAAATCCTTTGAACATTCTCTTGTTGAGAAGCTGATGTGAATCTGAACTTTTTTTTGTAGTTACTTGATGATTTAGAAGTTAATTCAAATCTGACTAAATCATCTCTTAGTATCTGGTATCCATAGGGCATTGGTCCAGGGTCCTCCACAGATACCAAATCCCGAGAATGCTCAAGGCTCTTTGGGAAAATGGTACTATTTGCGTGCAACCCACTTACATCTTCCAACACTCTGACCTCATCTCCAGCTTACCTACTATGCCTAACACAACGTAAATGTTATGCAAATATTTGTTACACTGTGCTGTTTAAGGAAGAATACAACTCTGCACATGTTTAGTACAGACACAATGTTAAAAGAAAATATTTTTTCCACAGTTGGTGGAGTCTGCAGAGGAGGAAACCTCAGATAGGAAAGGATGGCTGTATATTTCCTTACTTTCTTTAGACACACAAGGGATTTTGTTGGTACTGCCTGAGCTTTGGCTGCAACACTGTGTCACAGAAACAGTCAGGCAGGGTAAATAAATGGTAGCCCATTTCTGCTTCCGTCTGAGTGTCATCTCCGAAGTGCAGAGGGTTCTCAGAGGAGACACTCTGGAAAAGCTCTGAAACAAGAGTGCAGGGAGCCACCCCAATCCTCTACCTCGCCAAGTCCTGGGGATGAAAGAAGCCTGGGAGAGACTGGAGTGGAGAATGGTCTGCAGGGAGAATTGGTTCCCTGTGCAGAGTGTTCAAAAATCAAACAAAAAACTCAAAATGGGGAATAATTTAATTAAAAATTATTACAGTGAAGGCCACATCCATTGTATTTTTTGATCACACCACGTTATCTGTAGAAATGGCTCAGACCTAATGTAAAATAAAGCCCTGTGGCTTTAACTTCGAAAGATCAGGCAGTTGAATCCTTTTTCAAAGGAAACAATTCTGTTTTACCTATAGCACTTAAAATAGCCATGTCGAAAATAGCAACCATCCATTTAATAAGTCTCTATTGTTTTATGCAGCATGTATATTCAGTAACCCAAGCTAGATAAATCCCAAGATTGAAACATTATTGTAATAAGAAGTTCATAACATGAAATCTACCCCTTAAATTTTTTTTTAGGGTACAGTACAGCATTAACTCTGAGCACAATATTGTAACATAGATTTCTAGAATTTTTTCATATTGCACAACTGAAACTCTATACTGGTTAAAAGCCACCCTCCATTTCTCCCTCTCCCAAGTTGCTGGCAAACACCATCTTACTTCTTGTTTCTATAAATGTAACTGCTGTATATGCTGCATATTATTGAGACCATACACTACTGATTTTTCTGTGTTGAATTTAGCATGATGTACTCAAGGTTCATGTATGTTGTGGCAAAAGGCAAGAGTCCCTCCTTTTTAAAACTTAGAGACATTCCACTGTGTATGTATACATTTTTAAAATCCATTCATCTGTCAACAAACATCTATTGCATTTCCATGTCTTGTCTCTTATGAATAATGATGCAATAAATGTGGGCATGCAGATATCCCTTCAAGACCCTGATTTCATTTCCTCCGGATGTACGCCCATGAGTGGATCATATGGTATTTCTACTTTTAATTTTAAGAGAAATTATAACATTTCCCATAGCAGGTACACTATTTTACACTTACAAACTATGTGCAATGTTCACAATTTCTCTACGTATCCTTGCCATCACTTGTTATTTTTCATTAAAAAAATGGTGATCTTAAGAGATGTGAGGTGATGCCTCATTGCGATATACTCCTGATAGCGATGTTGTACATTTTTC
The DNA here is from genome assembly GCA_004027455.1 of Hydrochoerus hydrochaeris. Taxonomy (NCBI): domain Eukaryota; kingdom Metazoa; phylum Chordata; class Mammalia; order Rodentia; family Hydrochaeridae; genus Hydrochoerus; species Hydrochoerus hydrochaeris. The sequence continues at coordinate 199,555 of PVLA01001458.1, read as the reverse complement.
CATACACCTACTGCCCGCTTGTATGTCTTCTTTACAGAAACAGTCCTTTCAGTTCTTTCTCCATTTTTTAACTGGCCTGTTTTCTACTACTGAAACACAGACATTTCTTATACTGTGGCACCTTGGTTCACAAACTGAATCCTTTTCATGATTCTGGTTGCAAACTGAAAAGGATAAGAATTGAATCAAATTTCCCTACAAGGTCAATATTGAACCTACAAGTGAATTTGACCTGGCACATGAGCAAATTGGTAGTGATCTGAATCATGGAAAGAATTCAGTTAGTCAGCTGAGGTACTACTGTATGTTACAGATATTAACTCCTTATTAAATATATGGCTTGAAAAATTTTTTCCCATTCCACAGTTTGACTTTTCCTTCTTTTGAATATTCCCTTTCTGGGGAGAATCCTTTTAGCTTAAAGTAGTGCCACTTGTCTACTGTCTATTTCTGCTTTGTTTCCTGTGTATCTGATATCATACCTAAGAAATCATTGTCAAGACCAAAGTTATGAAGATTTCCCTCTGTGATTTCTTCCAGGGGTTTTATAGCTTTAGGTCTTATATTTAACCTATATTGAGTTACGTTTTGCATAAAGTTGAAGGTAAGGTTTATTCTTTTTTTTTTTTTTTTTGAAGAAAGGGTCTTGCTCTATAATTCAGGTTGCCCTTGAACTCACTGTCTAGTCAAAGTTGACCTCAAACTCATCAAGAACCTTCTCCCTCAGTCTTCCGAGTGTTGAGATTCCAGGGGTGTGCCACCATGCCTGGCTTTCTTTCATACAGTAAAATGTTTTTGAATGGTGTACAAGTTGATGATCATTTATTTATTATATTTGAGATTTTAGTTACAAACAATAATTGCTCTAAGATTCCATGTGTCAGCTTAAGGAGCCTCAGTTACAATACATTGTTTTCACTTATATCTCAATTCTTGGGCCTTTTACCAGCTTTTTCACCCTACATGGGAATACGTATTTCTCCTTTCTTCCTAAGAAGTTCCTTTTCCACACCCAACTCATCTCTCACTGAAGGCCAATTTTAGAAACTTCATTTACACACAACTGTAGCAAAGACAAAGAAACAAATCATCTTGTACTTGAAATTCCAAGTATTTCCATGACTTCCATAATTTATTTCTACACTTGTGATTGGCACACTGTCAGGTCTTAAGAATGTGTTAGGGAATAATACATTCAAATTACATTTGTTTAACCACAGGAAAAAAAATGCATTCCCTGTGTTACTTTACCAGTGTGCTTTCAGTACTTACTGAAAAAATAGAATGATCATTAAAATAACCTTTTGTTTTCTACAACTGAAGATATTTTCTATATTATTCATTGTTGCTTAAGAATCCATACATCATACTCAAAACTTCACATCGAGTGGCATTCAGTCAGGAAGACCAGAGGCTCTAAAAGATAGTCTGGGAGCTGTTTAGAAACAATTTTTGGATCCCTCCCCCCTGACTAAGGAACCAGAAACTGTGGGGCTAGGACTCAGCAACTTTGGCTTTCAAGACCTCTCATGTGATTCATTCAGAGACCACTCCTCTGACCATTTTCTATAGGAAAACTGAAAGGAAACATTTGCTTTTTCATTCACCTTTTTTACAATTGGTAAAATACTCATAGGATTTAGGTCTCTACACACAGAATAAACTGGAAAACTTAGACAATTTTAAGTAAATAATCATAAGTAATTTAAACTAGACTATCTAACCTATCACCTCGGAACTAAATGATAGAAATGCACTTGCTCATTAGTGGTCTCCAAGAAGGAAAGGGACAGGACCACACTAGCCTGCAGATGTGGTTATTGACCCAAGTCACAGTTCAATGATTTCTAGTTTCACTAGGGAGGGGGCCCAGCATTTCTCCAACCATCCATCTGTCCCCATTAGTAGTCTTATGTGAGAGTTTTCTGGAAGTCAGTGCTAATATCTGGAACCATTGATTATTCTGTTCCCTTTTGTTTTTTAAGATAGGGACTCATTATATAGTTAAGACTGGCCTCAGACTCACTGCAATCCTCCTGCCTCAGCCTCTCGAGGACTGGGTTTACAGGCATGTGCCACCATACAACCATGGCTAGCTTTCTTTCCTAAAATAGTTTGCACAGCTTTATAGACAGTCTAGAGCAAACAGCAGTTGCTGCCAAAAAGAACGTTATTATATAGGAAAATCATTCTGGATGAGTTTTCTACTATATTTTTCTTAATTTCAAGAGAGATTAATATAGAAAAGGTTTTATAAGAAAAAAACCAAAATGATCAAAAAGGGGTGTTAGGTTGTCTATAATTAACTTTTAAAATACTTCAAGATAATGGTATGCATGTGAATACTCATTTGGTTAATACTAACTGCTTAACATTAACCAAGTGAGTTTTCAGCATTAACTGAGTTTTCCCATGGCTAGGTCTGCAGGGCTGGGGCTGGGGCCAGGCCTTGGGGGAGGACAACCAGCATGTCAGTCAGTGTCTCACACAGGTCCATGCTGCAGAGCCAGCTACTTGGAGCGCTTTGCTAACTTCTCTTATCATAAATCACTGGACAGGCACCATCATGGAGGTCATATGGGGTTATTTTTCAATAACAAAATAGTGTTCAAGATAACAGAGGTAGCCAGGAGAGGTGACACCTGCCTATAATCTTAGTATTGTGGGTGTCATGAAGCATGAGGGTCCAGAGTTGAGCCCAGCCTGGGCAATATAGTGAGTCCCGTCTCAAAATGGAAAAACAAAAAAGGGCTGGGGATATAGGTTCAGTGTGAATGCCCCTGGGTTCAATCTGCAGTACCCAAAACAATTTTTTTTAATAAATTAAAAAAAAATCACTGGCAAAGAGAAGTATGGTACAAAGCCCCTCCACTGATAGATGAACGAACTAGAATTCAGGTAGAGAGGTATCTTGGTAATCATAGCCTTGGTAGTGTCAATTGAGACTTTGGAGTTTGACCAGTTATAGTAAACAGTTTACAGAAAAGAACCTGCTTTCTTTTGAGAGGATTCCAATGAGAAGGTTGGCTGACTCCACTGCTATGTCTAAAAGGAAGTAAGGAAGAGCCAATCAGATCCCCACAAGGACAAAATAGGTCATGAGGCTCCTGTGTCCGTGTTAACAGATAAACTCTGCACAGCAGGGTTTCAGTCTGAGACTTCTTTTCCATGAAGCATAACTGGAGTTGGGAGGTTTGGGAAAAAAGAGTCTCCTTCTTCATCTAAACAGACGTCATCTACCTTTAAGTACCCAAGTTCACCACAGTGTATATGCCTCCTGAGAAAAATGCCTGGTGAGTGCAAATGAATCAAATTCCAACAGTGGAGGGCAGAAAGTTAGCTAAGAAAGTTAAAACTGCCTAAAGCAGCTGTGCCTTTTTCTAAGAGCAAATTCTTACAAGTAAAATGCAAACCCTGAATCACCATCTATGTATTTCCTGTCGCTTTAACATTTGGTTGTCAAGCACCTGCTTTTGGAGTGTACACCACAGAATTTTCTCTCTTCTTTCCTCCTTCCTCCCTCCTCCTCCTCCTCCTCTCCTCTTCCTCCTCCTCCTCCTCCTCCTCTTCCTCTTTCTTCTTTTTTGCTTTTTCCCACACAGGTGTTATGACTCATTTCAATAACTCACATTTCATTGTGCTTTGTAACAGTTTCAATTTCCTTCAGATACAATTCCATTGTAACTACATATTTATTTGTATATCACTAACAGGACTTAGTCCATTTCATCTGGTAATGGAAATTTGAATTGCTACCATCACTGTATTTTTTTTCAGTTGTCTTAGCTAAGTCTAAGATAGAAAGTAGCCCTCTCACATATTTACTTGGGAAGCTTCTATCCATAACTTATATTTGTATTTATCCTCAAAAGTCTCAGTATTTTCAAGAATAATATAGTCTAAATCTTACTGAAAGAATCCTCACGAGAAAGGGAGCTTAGCTCGGAAAATAGCCCTCAGTTTGACTGTTTTAGTCTCACTTTATGTTAGATCTTAAATTATCCCCCCATCTAAAAATCTTTTAACAGCAGCTTCAACACACACTGTATTTGTAGATCTGTTTGCTTCTTAGACAGCACATAATAAAATCGTTCCCATGACTTCTGACTTGTAAATATTTGACAGCCCAGATTTCTACTAAAGGTAGTATTTTCTGTCAGGAAATTTTAATTCATTTTTAACTTTTGTAGACAAGACACTCTTCTATTTATAAAGAAAACTGTATGTGGAAACCTGAGACAGAGCACAGAAGACATGCATTCCTGAAAGTTGGAAGAGCCCTCATTTCAGCCGCTCTGACGGTCACCAGCACCTGTGAGGGCTGCACACTGCTTGCCAGACCAATCTGCAGCCTCATAAGTATTGGTTTTTAGTTTTTAGTTTTTTTGTTTTTGTTTTTAAACTACCTATTTGGTACCTATTGTTTTCCTAAGAAAGCTTGTGTATTTGAGCCATGTCACACCAAGTTCCTGGCTTCCGATCTATGTGGCCCTGTACAGAGAACAACAGCATGGCTGCTTGCTTCTCTGCATGTGTGTTATCACCAGCATGGGCTGCAGGCGCTCTGGCAAACCATGGCTCTGAAAGTTACGGAAAGAACAACGTGGTCATGTTCTTCAAAGGGCAGTGTGTTTCAGTGCAGAGTGAGGTCCTTTGCTCTTGGATCAAACTCTTCACTTCTAGTGTCAGATTGTTCTTTTAGAATCTAAAGTAATGGAGACTTGTATTCTTTGGGACTTTTCCTAATCATTCCTCAGTGAGATCTACTGTGAGGTCTTCTGTGAGCTTATTTAAGACACACCTCTCACACATTACGTTTGTTTGTGTAACTATTGAATGGATGCTTGTTCTCTGGACAGTGCAGAGCTCAGGGTGGGCAGGGGCTGAGCTACCTCCTGCTCCTTGTCATCTCCACAGTGTCCAACACACCACAGGAACTCAGTGATGAATACCTAAATGAATGAGTAAATAGATGGCAATTTGAAAAAAAAAATATTTGTGTCCTAAAGTTCTAAGGTTTTGGTGTTTTGTTTTTTTTTTTCTGAGACTTTGCTGTATTATGGAATTCTAGAGATGGTGAACCTCAGATATAAAGCACGAGGTCACATTTTTTAGGTTCCTTCTGTATTAGTCACCTTTCTGTTGCTGAAACAAAATGCCTGACATAAACAACTTAAAAGAGGAAGGGTTTATTTTGATTCATAGTTTCAGAGGTTTCAGTCTGTGGTCAGTTAGCTTGAAGGTAGAAATGGGGTGGTGGAAAACTGTGACAAAGGAAAGCTCCTCAACTCACAGCATCCAGGAAACAGAGGGCAGGGGAAGAACCCATGAAGAAGGGTCCAGGCACCGGATTATAGTCCCTAAAGTCACCTCCTCATGGCCCCCACAGATATACCACATACCCAGAAGAGTGCCTTCATGAATCTCCTTGGTGGCTCTAAAGTCAATCAAGTTGATGATGAAGATTAGTGATCACCACCTCTAGAAGTGTTTTCATTCAAGTCAAACAATACTAGAAATTGGGAGGGCAGCTGGTACACAGCACTGTATTTAGAGACACGTGGCCCTAACGAAACAAATACATTGGCTGGGTAGAGAGGGATTGAGCTCCAGGTAAGCCAGCCATTAGGGGCTTCCTGTTCTCCACTAGGACAAGACTCAGAATGAGGGTAGGCAGGGTGCCGACTGCCCCTCTCCCTGATGAACTCATCCTAGAAGACACCCTCATAAGGAAGAGAAGCCAAGTGTGCCATTCCTCAACCAGATATGAACCTGATGAAACTGATTTTACAATCTGCAATGTCTAGTTTTCTACTAGACAGGTTTATATTTGAACTTTTATGCAAAATGACAAAAGTATCATGAGTGTTACTTGTGTTAGCAATAACTCTTTTGGCTCACGCTGCATGTGACCATGTGAATGTGTTGCTTGGACAGAGTAGCATTCAGCATTTTTGATGAGATTACCAGGTTTCTATGACAAGATACATGAGTCAAGAGCAAATCACCCAAGCTCTCTGTAGCCAAACTCCAGATATGAATTGTTCTCACTTCCCTCCAAGAAGGAAGAAGAGAAAAACAGCCCCCAAGTGGGGCAAATATAATATAAAGCCAAGAAAAATTTAAAAAGCATCCTGCTGATTGAAAAAACAAAAAGTCCTCTGAAATGCACTTAATAAAAAAACCTGGAGAAAAGGTAAAAAACTTCCTACTTCTCTCAAGGGGTTGGAAGGAAAGGATAGAAACAATAAGAGAACAGCTCAAGACAAAGAAAGAAAATTTTAAAAAGGTGGCTTAAATAAGAACAGATAGGATAAACTGCAATAATTCTCCCAAAAATATTTAAAACATCCAAAGCCAATCTTTTAATTCAGTCCTTACTAATGGAAAGATTGTGGCATTCCCATTAAATGAAACAATAAAAAAACAGTGGTTGCCATAAGCATTCAAAAGTTATAATTGTTGTTCAGAAAGTATAGCTATAATGAGGCACAGAAAAAGTGATTACCAGAAAAGAGTAAAAGTTGAAAAAAAATCCCTGGAGAACAAAATTCAAAAGCCTATGGAATTACACAAATGTTCAAGGCAGTGGCTAATTAAATAATACACAAACACCCATTCAAGACTCCTTTCTTCCACCCAGGGACTTTCTTTTGTCTATGCTGAGCAACTGGAAACTGAGTGGGAATGACTGACTAAGTAAATACTAAGAAAAGAACTTAATGGCAAGTGTATAAAAGGATTGTGAAGATAACCAGTTGCTTTATCAAAAGTTAATCAGAGGCATTATGATTAAAGGAAGAGATGTGCCTTATTTCTTGAAGAGATCAGTAATCAGAAAGATGCTATTTTTGTCCATGCTCTCACAAATTTCAGTCTTTCTAATAATTCCCAACAGAAGTAGCAACTTAGCAAAGTGATTTTAAAGTTGTTATGAAATAAAAATGAATTTAAAATATCAAAAGGATAGTTGGAAAAACAATATTCAAAGTGACTTCACACTATCAGAAATAAATCTTAAATGATGTTAAATAAAAAATATATAAATAATCAAAAATATTCAGTCTTGCAAATATATCCATTATCTTCAAATTAGTCTAGACATTCTTGTTGGATTTTTAAAGATGTCAAACTGATTTTATACTCTATCTGGGAAATTAAAGGTATAAATAGCAAAGTAAATGTAGAAAAGGGAGGGGATCAAATTCTACTGGATTCTAGAATATAATATAAAGCTGTAATAAAGCAGTATGATGTTTTTACAGGTATAGGTGAATAGATTAATGGGACATAATAAAAGCCCTAAATAGAATTCCATATATTCTGGCATTTTATGAGACATGTATTTCAAAACAGTCAGTTAAATGAGAGATTTATACAATAAATGGTGTTGGGACAATTTGGAGGTGAAAAAGTAAGAAATCTATCTTCTATGCAAAAATTCAGGGCTAAATGCTAAAAATATTAGAAGAAAATTGAGGGTAATATTTTTTATAACCACATAGAATAGAAATGTCCCCTGAAACTGTCTTAACATCCAAAAGCCATAAAGGAAAAATCTAATTTTTAAATACATATAAATGTAAAGCAGAGGTCATAATAAAGTTAGCAGAATTATGATAATCTTTGAGAAAAACTGGCAACATGTAAAGTAGAAAATGACCTGACAGACATATGAACACTATTATAGAGTGATCTCCTACAAATAAAGATCATGATAAACAGGAAATTTGATAAAAGGTATAAAGGGATAGTTTGCTCTATATAAGTGAGTAGATTAAAGAACATTTAAAGTTAGGTATGGTGGCATATGCCTGTCACCCCAGATACTTGGGAGGTTAAGGCAGGAGGGTAAGTGCAAGACTAGCCTGGGAAATTTAGCAAGACCCTGCCCCAAAATAAAAAAATAAAAAGGGCTTGAGATATACTTCAGTGAAAGAGTACCTCTGGATTCAATCCCAAGTACTTCCCATGCTCCTAATTAATCTATCTACCTACCTAGTACATTTAAGTTAAATCACTCCAAACACAACATTTTTGAACCATTCAATATTTTTCAATATTTTTTGTGCACCTTCTAATCTAAAAAGCAAAGAGAAAGGTAATTGAATTATTAAAGGAAACTGTGTGAGATGTGACCAAAAGCCTGTCTAAATATATACACTGACTGTGTACATACAGTACACTAGGAGGAAATGTACCAATGTGTTATGTCTAGAGATAACACATGTAATTAAGGTTAGTTTTTCTTTTCTTCATTTCGTTCTGTTTTAAAAATTTTCAACAATGAACATATATTTCTTGCATTCTCAGAAACAGATCTCTATGTGCAGATACAGTGGTACCTCGGTTTATGAACTTAATTCTTTCTACAATTCTGGTCGCAAACCAAATTGGATGAGATCCAAATCAAATTCAATGGTTAAGGTCAATGTTGACTTTATGGAGAAATTCAATTAGCTTCTTGTCCAATTCTGTTTGCAACAGGATCATGAAAAGAATTAAGTTTATGACTGAGGTACCACTGTAGATAGATATCTAAGTAGATATGTAATGAGACAGACAGATATCTACAATGTAGGGAAATAAACAAGACTGCTACATAAATTGTATGTCCTTTGCCCTATTATATCAGTGGCTAGGCAGGAAAACAAGAAAAAAAATTAGGGAAACTAAGGTCCACAGAGGAGAAGATAAAAGTGCTATACTGTCATACAAAATGAGAATTATGTAGGAAAAGATGCATTTATAAAATGTGAAGGAGAGCAAGCAGTTGGCATTCACTCATTGGCTTATTTGGGGCAATCCAAGGACACACATCTGATTATTGTTAGTGGGTACAGCCTTGTGGAATTTGGAGGTCACACTCTGCATGCCAACAGGTTCTTAGTGCCCTGCATTCCAAATGAAAATGGACTCCAAGTGGCAAGCGTGGGTAATGGGGTGGCAACAGCACATCATTCACTGTGACCTGCCAGGAGTGCTCCAAACCCTTGCAACACAGTTAGCATCCTGTGTCACCCAGCTTGGAACACAGGCACTGGAGAACTCATCAAAATTCTGTGTCTTTCATACATGTTGGTGACGAGTATGATATCTGAAACTAACACAGGGTGATTTGGAATTCTTTCTGCAATTCCAAGGGTTCAGTGTCATATGCATGGATTGAAAAGAATGCAGCTGCCATCTTTGGCTGATAAGTGCCCCTTCTCCTTTTCCATGTTAGTTCCCTCTAGGGGTTGAGGTTGTGGTTCTGACCATTAAACCTCCTCAGGATACACTGGGGTAAGGGACCAGGTCAAAAGGTATCAGATGCAGCATTTCTTTTTCTGAGAAATATTTGCTATTTCTCCTTATCATTGAAAACAAGGCAAAACCCAAAACAACAAGAAACAAGTATCCAATCATTTTAGTAGGGAGGAGATAGATTATTTGTTAGTAGTTTTTTGAGAGTGGAGAGAAATGATCAGTATTTCAGCTAAAAAAAAAATCCAGTTTGCACTGAGTTAAACACTAAAAAATGAGACTAATAAAAAGGATTAGAAATCAACAGAGATTAATATCAAACAATTCTCAACTATCAGCAAGTCCTGCCCATACCTAGAATCAAAGGAAATCCATAAAGGAAACCTGATAGATGAAAAAATATCAAAATGTAAAATTTCTAAAAATAAGTCTGATATTAAAATATGTGAGAAAATTTTATTAACCCGCATAGTGCAATGTTGGAATCGATGTAGGAAGACTTGCAAAGAAGAGAATAGAACATCTGAAATAGACCCAGTAAACATAGCTATGTGGCATCTAATACAGGCAAGTACACGAAAGTGGTGAGGAAGAGATACATGTTGAGACAGAAAGATGTCTTCTGAGGAAAAACCACCTGAAGTCTCTCAGCTCTTCACTATACATTATAAGGAATCCACTGGTTTCCAGAAGTAGAAACATGGATCACGAAAACACACAGGCTCTGCAATGACTGATGCTGCTACTTAAAACTATAGATGGTCCCTGACTTGCAATGGTTAACTCACAAATTTTCTACTCTAGGATGGCATGAAAGCAATTTAGAATTGTGATCTTTCCCTGGCTAGCGACAATGCAGGAGGATGCTCTCTCCTGATGCTGGGCAGAGACAAGAGAGCCACAGCCCCAAAGCAGCCATGAAACTCTGAAGGGAAACAACTGGCGCTCCTCAGCGTGCTGTGCGGCTAAGCTGTGATGTACAGAAGGTTGGGTGGATGAAATGCATTTTCAATTTATGACACTTCCTCAGCTTGTGGTGGGTTTATTAGGATGTAATCCCATGGGAAGCTGAGGAGTGTGTGTATTCCAAAATCCATTCCTGGTTTTATGCATAAAGGCAACGTATCAAGACCTGCTCCTCCAACTCCCTGGGAGCTGTTAATAAAGTTGTGATAGTTAGACATTAGTTCAGTGTTTTGAGGAACAGCTCTGACTTCCTAATACAGGGTATTTCGTATTTGTCTTTCTGTTCTTCCTTCCTGCCTGAAATAAAAGTCTGCTGTAGCCTTCTGTGATTGGGAGGCAGAAGGTAACTGATTGAAAGCTGGCATAAAGAAAGACAGAAGATTATGTATGTCTAAAGGTGTTAGTCAATCTGGATCTCTAATTTGAGAGGCTTTAAGGAGTGACTGTTGAATTTTTTTATTTGTAGCCCAATTCAGTTTCAACTGTTTTTAATGAGGAAGTAATGCTTAGAAAGTAATGCTTTTCTACATTTCCACTCCAAATCCATTAGGGAAAGCACTAATACTGAACTTTCAAAAAAAAAATCAAATGTTATAAACAAATAAACAAACATGTTATGATTAATACATTGTGTCAATCTGAGAAGTTTAGAAGCTTAAGAGACTCAAGAGGGATCCAGGATCCTCATCCTATGCAAGAGGAGGGCATAGAGATTTCGTGAGTGCTGTATCTGTTCTGGGGAGCTGGAGGGGAAGGAAAGGATGGCCTGCATACAGTATAAGGAGGAGAAGAGGCTTATTCTCCTCCCCTTTTTGTTCTGCCTGCTTTTGCTGGCTGCTACCTTCAAGTGTTGCCCCAGTGCCATGCCATCCTGCATTGGAGCCAAGTGTTTATGGACTGAAACCTCCACAAACAGTAAGCTAAATAAACCTTTCCTTTTTTCACTTTGGGTGTCAGATATTTTGCCCCAGAAATGAGAGAAAAGTAACCAAGACACATGAACCATATGTATATTTAAAAGAAAAATGAAAGAGGGAAACATATGTACATAGCTAATTGCTTAATATATATAAAACTCATAAATAGGATGCATAATTCAAGAGAACTAGACTCTTTGTGACTTAGCATTAGGATTTATTCAGCACCATGTCATCCCTATGGTTATAGTTGAAGCAGTCTTAAAATCACCCAGATTCAAGGAAAGGGGACCTACATGTCATTGTTCAGTAAGAAGAGCATCAAAACATCTACAGGAATGTTTTAAAACTGCTCAAAACTATAACTACTTAACCTACCAACCCCCTTTCTAGGAATTCATTCTGTAGAAGCAAGTGAGCTTGAGTACAAAAGATGTAAAAGATGTTTGTTCTAGGATTATTTATAACAACGGTTCTCAAATTTAATCACTTCAGAATTACCTAGAAGCCTTGTGAAAACTTAGATTTCTGGTCCTCATGCCCTGAGTTCCTGGTTCAGGAGGCCTGGGTAGGACTGGAAAATGTATACTTTTAAGAACTTTCTAGATGGTGTTGATTCTGTAGCTCTAACAGACGTAAGTACTACAAATTTTTATAACATTATACCTCAAATTCTATTATTGCAGTTGTTTCCCTAGTCTATAAGGAAAATTTGATTCAAATACACTATGATGGAACAAAGAGAAATCCCTGGTCTTTTTATGGACAAACATATTCTGAGTCACATTTTTGGTGGGCAGAAAACCTTTTAGGCAAACAAACCTGAGGTCTCAACCTTCTGACCACAGATCAACATGATTCAGGTTAATGTGAAATTTGAATTTGTAGATTTTGGTGAATTCACAGTTGTGCTGCTCTTCAGGCTCCTTGCAGTGGTTCATTGCTGCCACTTCTTACCCTCTTTCCTCAATGCCTTAGGCTCAGCAGCCATCACAGAACCTATCACTAACAGGTACAGTGACACCGGAAATATTGAAGCAGAAGTCATTTTAGGTTAGTAAGCATTTCTACACTAGGAAGCCTGAATTTTCTGTAACAGCATTCTGAAATTGGCCTCAGTCATAAGCTTGGAAGTCTTAAAGCACAGGCTAGCCTTAGAGGATACTCAATCAAACCTCTGAACGTCTGAGTATCAGCCTGAAATTACTTTTTCTGAGGGACTGACATGCTTGTTACTTCCTTAACTTTTAACTCTCCCCACTGCTCAGTTAATAATTTGCAAACCCTTTCATCCCAGTTTACTCTTCCAGGCTTGTCAATTGTGTTCTCCCCTTAAGAACTCTGTGTTCCAGGCCTTAATGTTACCTCAGATTTCTCCAAATATACTTTTCAGTCCATCCTTTGAGAAATGTGATTTCCCTACAGAAAACTCCTCCCCAGAAATTCTGATTCATGCTTGACATATGGTATTCCATGCCTCCAGCTTATCTACTCCAGTGAGGGAGTAGGCTGCCTTCTCTGAAATCCCAGGGCACTATTTACATTCATCATATAGGACGATTATCTGTGATGCCCCCTGTGCTGTGTGACAGTGTAAGCTCCTCTAGGATAGGGACATGTGGGGCTCACTGGATGCTGCACACCCCACTCAGCCCAAGGCTGCACAATGGCCCAGTGTCACAGCAAATGCCAGGCCGGCATGCTGTAGATGCACCTGTGAAGCCCACGTGTCCTTTCCAAATGAGTCACTGAAATTCAAACTCGTAATGTCAACCTTGATACAGGTCCACATCAGAATTCTAACAGTAGCTTCTAAATAACATGCTGGTAAATAAAATGTTTCTTACTTTGAGTTGTAGTCGAACCCTGGTCAGAAAGAACTTCCAACAATTTTCCTTGGAGTTCACCACGCCAAGACCACGAACTTCATTACGAACTCCAGAAACTATCTTTTCCACATCTTCCTCACTGAACAGATCCGGGATTTCTCCTGCCCTCAAAAAAATGAGCAGAATTACTCAAAGATAATTGCAATTTAAATTGTAGGCATGATTTTCTAGTGTTTGAAATGTTTTATAGGATGAAGTTCAGCTTAAGTGGTAAGAGTTTGGAATTAGAAATGCCATCTTCCTCTATATTTTTGCATTCAGAAGATATACAACACTTAGAGGATGAGCAATGATGAATAAACCCACTAAGCCCATCTGGGTAGGAATAACATTTACTCCTCTGAAGGCCTCTCTGAGGCACTTCTCATCCATAAGCAGACTAAGAAAGCAATACACCTCAAATTAGTTAGGTTTATAGGTTTCTCCCTGAAGACTGCCCCAGCACACATTTCAAAGACAAATTATCTCCCTTTAAAGTTCACTGAAACTACAGATAATTTGTCATTGGGGAAGATCTTTCAAGAAATGTGTTGGTTTAATCACCTGACACCAGCAAGTCATTAATCAGCACAAGAAAGCTCTCATCTAGAACGTGGGCATCTGTCAGTAGGAACGCAGTGGGCATGTTCTTGGCTCCTGTTCTGATGCACAAATTGGCAAGATCTACCTGTAAGGAAAGGAGGCCATCACTCATGTTTTGTTAAAATGCTGATGCAACACTGGGAATATGCATGTGAGTGCCGAGAAGAGTAACCGTAACGTGGAGGCAGTGCACTGTGCCTTTTCTCCCAGTGACCCGCTATAGGGGAAAGCAGCGTGACATCACCTGCGCTTCTGGTATATAATGATGGGCGTTAGTCTGCAGCTTAATGGAGCAAAGGGATGGAAACAGGCAGCTGATGAGCGACAACTCCCTTCTAATAGAGCGAAAATGACTTCACTGATGCCTTTTGTCAAGTAACACAGGGGAAGGAACTTTTCTGCTTATTGCAATGATTGTCTATTACATTGAAGACAGGTTTTGCTTATTTATTTGGTTATAACATGACAAGCATTTTTCAAAAAAAAAATTTAAATAGCACTTTCTAGAACTTGTATTATTTTGTAAACAGCACTGTGATTAAAAATCAAGAATGTACAAACACAATAGTTCCTTGAATGTGATAGTCCCATTGTTTTTATTCTCATATTCTTATCCAAAGAGGCTAGAAATCTACTTGTATTTATAAAGGAAGTGGAGTTTTCCCTTTTTTTACCCTGTATCATACTAGAAGACTAATAGTGTTGAATGTCAGTTTGGGTTAATGCAAAGTAAAAATTTATATGTATGAACAAATATTTAATAGAATATTTTCTGAGTCAGGCTTATTGTGGAGCCTACAAACACTAATAGAAGTTTATTATTATTAATTCTACCATGGTAAATAGGTTTTCTAAGGCACTCACTTCCATCTTCTCTCTGTTAGGGAGGCCCTGGCCAAATCTAGGAGTCACAGTTGGCAAAGGTGAGCGGCCAGCTTACGCTCTATCCATCAGACAGAGGGGTTATAGGTAGAGTTGATGCTCCATACCCACAGATGCAACTAATGACAAATTAAATATATTTGGGGAAAAACCCTACATCTCTACTGAACGTATATAGGTTTTTTTCTTGTTATTTCTGGAACAATATAGTATAGGAGTTATCTGCATGACATTCACATTGTACTAGGTATGATAACACAGAGATGACTTAAAGTATATGGGCATGCATGCACAGATTACACACAAATACTGCACCATTTCCTGTAAGGGACATGAGCATCTTCACTGTTGGGGACCTGTGCGGTCCTGGACCCAATCTTCCAAGGAGAAGTAGTTATGAACACTGTCTAGCAAGCTCACTCACCTGGAGGTCTTGGATCCCATAGCCTTCAGTCAGGGTGACCTGAAAGACCTCCAGGTTGCAAATGTGAGCTGCCAGTCTAGACAAGCTCTGCTTGCCACTGCCTCCGACTCCAATTAAGAGGGCGTGACCTTGAGGGGTTCTGAGGATTCGGCTAATTCGACACCTGGAAAAATAAAGGCACCCACCATGATGTGGGATATAAAATGCCCTGGTGAGCTGGCGGTATAACTAAGCAGCATAGTGCTGGCTTGGCAAGCACAAGGTCCTGAGTTTGATTCCCTGTACCAAAAATAAATAAATTAATTAAAAAGAAACCTCTGTTTCTTTTATTAAATATTTAGAAATTTGATTCCAGGTTTTTTTTTTTATTGGAAACCTTAGTCCTTATTCATATGTTGACCTATCAAAGATGCTGCCAATTTCTTTGCCTTTGAACTATTTGACTAACAAAATTTTCCAGGCTACTAACAATTATGAGTCATTGTTTTATCACTTACCACTATACTCTGAAATCTATATGCGGCCTTGTGCCTAAGTGTCAAAATTTTTTGTTAGATATAAGATCCAATTCCACATCAGCATCCAAGGACAAAGACAGCAAGGGTAAATAAATACCTTTGTGCAAAAAATACATGCTCCACGTTACTTGGGAAAACATGTACTTGTTCAGACCAACAGACATCTTCGTGAGATTCAGTCATGTGAATTAAACACTTGCCCCTTAATCAGTGCTCACATCCTTCACATTAAAGAATTCCCCATGCCCACAGTATTGTAGAATACTGTAATGAAAACATTCAGATTCAAAAATTTTCCATCAAAGCCAACTAATTCCTTCTTCTACAGTATCTAAGATCCAGTGAATGCTAAAGCTATTGCTATCACTGTTACACACTTCAGTAATGAATAAAGTAGGTTTAACATTGGTGAAAATGGATTCCACTAAAGAAATAGATTTCAATTATGTTGTAAATATTGAGAAAAACTACCAAATAAAAGATAAGCATGGAGACACTTAAGGACAAAAACTACGATGCCACTGTGCTTGCCTGAGGTTGCTTTTCTGAAATAAACTTCAAGTACTGAATGATCCACATAGGTGTTTGTTTTAAATGTTTCTTTTTTTAAAATGAAGTCATAATCACTTATATCAGGACAAGTTCATATGAACATTCCCCCAAAATGTCCAATTACTGAAAAGACAGGTTGTCCCATAAAATTTTACTTTATATGACCCCACAACAAATCAGCCTTGGGAAAGTGATAACCCAAGAGAAACCCCACACTCCAAAGCAAGTTTTGCACTTTATCTTAACATATACTACAAGGCTTACTCCACAAGATTCGCTAAATGACAATGTTCCTTTCTATAAAACTTTAGGTTGTAATTTTAAATCAACTCCAATGCTGATTAAAACAGACTGGTGCTCATAATCTCTGATCAAAGAAACAGTTTTACCTGTTATGCCATGGAAATTCCATGTTGCATGTTTTGAGAAAACTCCATCGTGGCAGAAGGAGATGTGTTTCATGTAAGCCATGGCACATACATGGACTTAGTGCATACTAACCAACCAGAACAGTGTTAGCAACAACCTGCTGAACACGATGCTCATGGCTTCTAATGTAAAGTCTCCCTGTTGGTATAATCAGGGGATCACAAAACCTTCAGTGCTTAGCATGCTGCTCACAAGTGATCTTGGGGAGGGTGCCAAATTTTCCTTAAGTGCTACATCTAAGCATTTTACAGAGAAATTCTAAAAACGGAATTCTTCCATCTGTTTTTCTGTTTGGATTCTCTTCCTTCCTTCCTTCTTTTTAATGATTCCCTCATGTCTTTTCCATTGCCGCCTCTTCTCCTTTCCTCTTTCCTTACCTCTCCTTGACTCCCCTCCCTTCCTCTCTTTCCTGTCCTTCTAGTCTTTGCTTACTGCCTTTTGTTAGAAAGGCCCAGGAGAAAGGGAGGTGACTTGGACTGGGAGAATTAGAATTGGATATAAAGATGTAATCAATTCCCCATCCTACAGTGGCAATGGTGAGCTATTTAGATTATGCAATGGATCAGGTCGTCCTCATGGTAAAATCCATCCCACAACCTACTGCTGCACTTTAAATATCACAACTTCTTATTCTGGTTACAAGGAAATGCCTACATAAGTAATGGGATTCCTGCCTCTCTATCCTCATCGTACCTTTCTTGTCCTATTATTTTTCCAGTGGTGCAGATACCCTTGATCCTTTTTACTATTTCTCAAACATTTCTGCCTCAGAGCAGATAAATCTGCTTCCAGTCTGTAATGCTCTTATTCAAATATTTTTACAACTCTTGATTTTATTATTTAAGTCTCAGTTAAAATGCCAAGCTTTCCCATGGATATCCAGACCCTCTTTAGGACTCCAAATCTTGGCTGAGCATTTCTTATCAACAATCTGAAATGTTTTAAAATCTAAAAATTTTTGTGGAAAATTCTACATCTGATCCTGTATGACAGTTTACAGTCAGGACACACTAAAAATATAGCATAAGATTACCTTTGGGCAATCTGTATAAGACACAATATGCATATGGAGAGTTTTGTGGTTATACTTGGGTCCCATCCCCAAGACATCCTGTTATTCACACACAATTTCAAAATATGAAAAATAAAGAGCCTCAAATCCTAAACGTTTCAGGTCCCAAGCACTCTGTGAAAAGAATACTCAATCTGTAGCTTGTTTGATAGAATCAGCCTATTTTAATTTTTCAGAATGACATATTACTTTCTATATATTCCTTATTCCCTTGCTGGTTTGCTCATGTCCTTATAAATGTCTGTCTGTAATGCTAACACACAAGCCTGTGTGGTGAAGGGATAGGGCTGTGGTGCTCGCAGCTGTAACCCTGGGACTGAGAGCAGTGTGGATGGAAGGGCTGCAGCAGGTGCAGGCCCACCACTGTGCACACATGGGGTCCTAAGTCAAGGCGACCAGCAAGAGACTTGTCAGTGAGGCTGTCTTTCAGGGCAGTTGTCTTTCTTTTATTTTCTGCCAAGAGAACAAGCCCCATCTTTTTTTTTTTTCCCTACCTCACCTATAAGTATCATGAATATTAAAACAACCGGCAACACTCCTATTTGGCACTCAACAAAATCTATTCACTCCATGAAAATCAGTTGGAGTTCTAGCTCTGCCACTTATAAACTATGTGGTTTTGAACAAGCCACTTCTGTTTCACTTTCTTAGTACTCTTATCTAACAGGGCTGCAGTGAAATAAAATGAAATTCTGATTGGATGTTATGGCACTATAGGAAGAAGTGTGTCTATGTATAATATAAAGATTGGATGTAAATAATAGCAACATGTATATTTTAATGTTGTATAACAAGTAATAGATAAGCACTGATAGTGTCTCAGTACAATCTATTGAGGAACAACATCTGTAGACTGCAATCATTTTTGCTCTTGTGGGAAAAAAAAAGGACCAGTCAACTCACACGTGTTGCATGGCATCTTCAAACAATACCAGGTGCATGTCAGCATGGAGCTCATTGTAGTTGTCTAGTGACTCCGTAAGAATCACCTTCAGTGCTTCCCAGTCCTTCACTGGCATGTAACATGAGTTTTCCCCACCTTTAGCAAAGTGGCAGTAAATGAGGGGTTGTTGAAGCAAAACATGATTCTTGAGACCCTGCAAATGTGGGAGAGAAACTTGTGTGTCACTGTTCAGAAAGATTCATCTGGAAGAAGGCAGAATGTCAGTTATGGCTGATACTTAGATGCCCTCTCAGAACCTCATGCACTCACAGGTGGGGCTTTTGGAGCTCGATTGGGCTGTGTGACTATGAATTAAGGATGTGTGATAACTCAATTAGTCCACTGATTGGTTGAATATAGATCTGAGTGTGGATAATGGGAAGACCCATCCTTCACATGGGTGACACCAACCAATAGGCTTGTAGCCTGAATGGAATAAAAGGGAGAGGGAGGCTCACTGCTGGCTGCCTTCTGCCTGCTCTGCCACAGATTTTCTCCTCTGTGATGCCCCTCTGGCATGCTACCCTGCACTGGAGCCAGGTGACTATGGACTGAAACCTGTTCAAACTGTGAGCTAAATAAACATTTCCCCTTTTAACTTGTGAGTATTGGGTACTTTGTTCCAGCAATGAGACAATAACTAAGATAATGTCTATCAAAGGAAAGCCTGAAGATTGCCTGTGAGCAGCTGGAAGAATATTGCTATGTCCAGGCTCCATATACTCAGCATCCCAGGTACTGCAGGTGCTTAGCCCCCTATAATTCACTCACATCCTTTTCTAACTTTGGTCCCAACTCTAACTGGTAAAAGAGCAAGCAGTGAGCTCCAACATTCACACACTTACTTCAAAATATTTATAAGAAGTTTCCAGTATTTTTTTCTGAAACAAGTCACAGTCTCTTTTGTCTATCAGTTTGTCTCCATAAACACGGGAAGATTCATGAAGCCACAGGTGTATCAAATCAGTTGGGTCTTTTAAACACTCAGGAGAAGCAAACAAAATTCCCTATGAAGCAGAGTGGGAAACATACCTTTAATTCAAAAGATTATGAGATTCTAAGTAGATCTTTAACATTTAATTGGTGTGCTGAGTTTAGCAATTCAAAAGCAATATAAACAAGAGTTTATGTATATGTGCATATGTACATATAAAAATAATTTTACCTTTTAATAAGCAACATTTTTAAAATTTATCATTATACTCACTCATTTTTGGGAATACAATCAGAACTGTTATTTCAGGAGTCAGTTAAAAAACTAAAGGCTGTTGAGCCCTTGCAGCTATTAAGTTCTCCAATGGATTAAGCTTATGAAACCAAAGGACAAACAACTAACATGAAAGTCAAAGAATACAACGTTTTTTAAAATTTAAAACCCTTGGTATCAGTCAATTTAACTCATTCATGTGATAAATGAACATATGACCAAAAGTAAGTGCTCAAATATACACCTTGTGGGTAGATGTGGGTAGCAATAAAACATTTGAATTCCTGTACCCACCCTGGACCCCCTTTCACAATCCTGTGTTCATATGGACCTATTGCTTATGAAGAGTCAGCTTGTACTGCACTCAAGGACACAGGGAGCTGTGGAAAGTTAGGCTGCAAAGGCTAAGACACTATTTGGAGATGGCAGGTGCAGCTGACAGGAAGGGAAGAGGGAGCAGGAAGAAGCAAATCCCATTCACCCACAGCCTCTCTTTCCTTTTCTTCTAAGATTAAAACTTTGCTTTTAAACAACACTCTATTGAGCATGGTCTTTTTGAAAGGTGCTAGAAATACATGAACAAAAAGATATGGGCCATGTTATTAATAAGCTATGGTCTGATGCTGTGCTGTGTTTGGTGGCAGCTGTGGAGTGGAAGAGAGTTAAGACTTCAAGGAAGCCCTGTGGCATTTGTCTCACAGAAAAACCTGACGCAGTAAATAACTCTCTCACTACTTTTACTGTACCGGAAAAACTGTATGTGGCTGGATCCACTTTAATTCCTGACTTCCAATTCCCTCTCTGGAACTGCCTTTATAAATTCCAGATGGAAACTCTGCTCTTTACCAGGTGTGACAGTTTGGGAGCTCTAGTGTTTTCCAAAGGCCCATGAGACAGAGCCTTGGTGCCCAGTGTAGTGGTGCAGGGAATCATTGGAGCTGCAAGAGGAGGGGCTTAGTGGCAAGTCTCTAATTCAGTCCCTGAAGGGGACCTGGGACCCTGGCCTGTTCCCTCTCTTTCACTTCCCAGCCCTGAGGTAAGCAGTTTTGCACTCATGTGCTCCTGCATTAACATGCTGCCAAGCAAGGGGTTAAGTGACCGTTTGCTGAAGCCACTGGGCCAGAATAAACCTTTGTTCTCTACTAACAATTATCTTGGGCATTTGTTATAGTAACAGGAAGCTCACATACCTGATATGCAAAGTAAAATTTTTGAGGGACAATATGATTTTTAGCACATTTTTAAAACACATATATGCAGTACATGTTTACATTCTTTGTGGGGCTTGGCATATGTATACAGCACATATTAATTCCTTTTTTATCCCCTTTCCCTACCTTCCCTTGATCCTTCTTCTCTGCATCTCTTGCTCCCCTTATCATCTGAGAATGACCTATCTCCCTACTTCTTACTATCTTTTACTTTGCTCCATACTTTTACTCCAGGTTTCTTATATGAGAGAAACCACGTGACACTTAAACTTACATGTAGATTTGTTTTGCTTAACATTATAGTCTCAATGTGCATCCATTTCCCTACAAATGACTCAGGTTTATCTTTCTTCATGGCACAACACTACTCCATTATATAAAAATACATTTTCTTTATCCATTCCTTTGTTGATGAGCATACAGGCTGCTTCCAATATTTAACTATTATGAATTGTGCTAGTATAAATATTAGCATTCATGAATCACTATAATTGGATATTTTTTAACTTTTTTGGGAAGATTTCTAGAAGGGGAATAGCAAGGTCAAATGAAATTTCTAGTTTTAGTTTTTTGAGTCACGTCAATTTTAACATCAACACAATATGATTCAGCAATCTAACAAATAATACTTTCTCTCTTAAATGTTTGAAAATTGCATATAAACAGTTAATGCAAAAACATCACCAATTATTCTTATTTGGCAGTTTGAAAAAAAAAAGGCTCTCAATCTAAGGAGTTCAAATTTCTACCTTTGGTTCTATTTCTTTTTTTTTTTTTTCTTTTCTTTCTTTTTTTTTTTTTTTTTTGGTACTGGGGATTGAACTCACAACCTTGCACTTGCAAAGTAGGCACTTAAGCCACTGAGCTAAATCCCCAGCCCTGGTTCTATTTCTAAGTCACTCTCTGTCATTATCTCCTCAAATTCATGTATTGAAATTTAATTGCCAGTAGGACAGTATTCAGAGGAGAGGCATTTAGGAGATAGTTAAATTGTAAAGTGACCTCAAATAAAAGGTTGACCCTTTTGACCTTCCGTCTCTTCTGTCATGGGCAGACATGAGGCTCAAGCACTGTCATGGAATCACAGACCAGGTCTCACTAAACATCAAGTCTGCTGGTGCCTTAGTTGGCCTTGGAATTTTCAACCTCCAAAACCCATGAGAAATAAATTTTATAACTTATAAATTACATAGTCCCAGGTATTTTGGTACAGTGGCACAAAGAATCTAAGACACTAGGTAATCCGAGATGAACAACTGTTCTCACTGACAAAAAGCGAATGTTATACCCACCATACTAATTTCAAAGAGAAGTTTAAAGGCATAAAATGAAAGAAAACATTCAGAATTACAAAGCATGATTTTAAACTTAAATTCCAGAAGCCAATGCTATTAATATTACTGTACTCTTCTACTCAAGAAGCATAAAGTAGAGCAGTCAAAATACCTGGAAGATGTTTGATAGATCTCTTAGATTAAAAATATAGTGAAATTTGATAGCTGTGGGTAAGAAGTTCTGTGTCATCATATGATGGGATGCTATTGTTGCCTGGATCAAAGAGGGGCCGCTTCTGAGAAGTGATGGAGCAAAGGCTTGGTGCTGGAAATGGAAGCTAAAGATCTGGCCATAGATGGTGTTCAGTGCATCCAAAGATGGAAAGTTGAATGCAAATGCTGTGAAATGTCTCTGAAAAGAAAAACAAAAGTTAGTATAAAATATGGGCTTTATACTCCTACCCGGAAATTGCAAATTTCTATAACCAGGTCCATTCCTATGAAACTTGTTAGTGCCTTCTTTTCTGACCCTGGGCTTGGCCAAGTGACTTGCTTGAGCTCATCAAATGAGAAGTGACAGTAACCAACAGAGGTCAGCACATTTTCACTTGCTCACTTAAGTCTCTGGTTTTCCATGACTTTGAAACCCTTCTAAGGATGAGAGGCATAAAGACTAGAGCCACACTGTCCCAGCTGTTCCATCTTAAGCCATGTTAGACTAGCTGATACAGTCGACTCCCAGGTGTACTCAAGGGAGCCCTAGAAACATCAGTAGAGCACCTAGCTCACCCCCAGGAAACTCAAGGTAAGTGAGGAGCAACCACTGTGTGCTCCTGTGCATGTATGTTGGTGATGGCTGTTGCCATATTAAAAGGCTTGTCTGAACACACAAAACCTTACACACAAATATTTATAGAAGCTTTCTGCATAACTGCCAAAACCTGAAGGAAACCAATCTGTACTTCAACATGTGAGTAAATAAACTATGTAGATTCATGCAGTGAATGTTATTCAGTGATAAAAAGAAAAGATCTATAAAACCATGAAAAGATATGGAGGGCTGGGGGTTTAGCTCAGTGGCCTAAGCACCTGCCTAGCAAGTGCAAGGTCATGAGTTCAATCCCTAGCACCAAAAAAAAAAAAAAAAAATATGGAAGAACTGTAAATAAATATTGCTCAGTGAAATAAGGGATCCAAAAGGCTGCCATACTATATGATTCTAACCATAAGATACTCTAGAAAAGGTATAGCTGTGGACATAGGAAAAAGTAAAGATATTTGTAACTAATTAATACCTAGAATACAACAGAAAATCTAAACACTTAACTAACAAATGATTCAAAAGTGGGCAAAAGATTTTATACACACTTCTCCAAAGAAGATATCAAACGGCCAATAAGCACATAAAAAGATATTTAATGTCACTAATTGTTAGGGAAATACAAGTCAAAACTATTCAAAACTATAATTAGATAATATTCCAACCACTGGAATGGCTACTACAAGAGAAAAATAAAGCAAAGTTGGTGAGGATGTGAGGAAACTGTAACTCCTATGTAGGGCTGGTGGAAATAAAAAAGTGATGTGAAAAACAGAACTGTTCCTTAAGTTTAAAAAACAATTACCATAATATCTAGCAATTCCTCTTCTTGGCATATGTTCAAAAGACTGGAAAGCAATGTCTCTAAGAGATATTTGTAAACCTATGTTCATAGCAGCATTATTTACATCAGCTAAAATGTGAAAGTAACCCAAGTGGATGAATGGATAATCAAAATGCTGTGTACAATATATAAAATGGTACATACTCAGCATTAAGATGGAAATTCTACAATAGGTCACAACATGTTTGGACCTTGGACACATTATGCTAAGTGGAAAAAGCCAGTCACACAAAAAATTACTGTACAATTTAATGTATATGAGGCACTTATAGCCAAAGCCAGAGGCAGCAAGAAGAATGGTGGCTGCCAGGCACTAAAAGGGGGAGCAAAGAGTAGTTCCTGCTTAATGGCTATAGTTTGAGTTTCACAAGATAAAAAGTTGAAGATAACTGGTGGTGATGCTTTCACAACATTATGAGAGCATCTCATACCACTGAATCATATATTTATAATGGTTAAGATGTTACATTGTATGTAACACGTAGTTTACTGCCACAACAAAATCGAAAATATTTTTAAAAGATCAGCTGCCATAGGTTCAGAAGGGAGAAAGGGATGAATATGTAGAACACAGGGATTCTAGGACAGTGAACTATTCTTTAATATCACAGTGGTGGACACGTCTCATTACATGTTTATCAAAACCCACAGAATGCACAATGCAAGAATATTAAGCTGGAATTTGGTTAGTAATAGTGTATCAGCACTGCCTGATTGATTGTACCTAATGTAAGAGATTAACATAGTAGTAGGAAACATGAAGCAGGGCAGGGCAGGGAGGGAGGAGGTGGGAACAATATATGTTCAGCTCATTTTGCTGTAAACCTAAAACTGCTCTAAAAATGTTGGAGCCTCACTCTGTACTTAAAAAAGCCAAGCATGGGGCTGGGGATTTAGCTCAGTGGCATAAGCGCCTGCCTTGGTCATGAGTTTGATCCCCGGTACCGATTAAAGAAAAAAAAAGTGCCAAGCATCCAGACCTACGATTCTGGAGCACTACGCCATGGAGATAATTGAGGGGTGCAGCACTGAGCGCGTACCTGCAGCCGTGGACTGACCGTGAAGCTGCCCACCATGGGATTCATGCAGGCCACATACTGGCAGTTGTGGATTTCTTTAAGTGTTGCTTTCTGTCTATCATACCTGAAAGGCAAAAAGTAACACCTTAAATCCAAAAACTGGAGCTCAGAAAACATCAGAATCCATCAGTTCATAAAAGAGTTCATCACACGCTGTCTCATCTCAGCAGCTCTGTGAGGGTCACCTGATTAGCCTTATTTGGGGAGATCAAAACTGCGGCTCAGAAAGGTGTCAGAGCTCCTTGGGGGCCAAAATCAGCACCTGTGGCTGAATCATTATGAACTGTTCCTGCTTGTCAGTTTTCACGTGGCACTCATTCTGGTTAGAAACCACCTCATAACAACGCCGAGGCTCTGTGAATGGGATGGGACTCACCTCATGTTTAATTCAGTTTTTATTGTTAGTACGTGTTTGCTTACATGAAGTTTATATTCATCTTAGGGAGTAGGTATGTGTACTTAACATATTTTAATTTCCCCCTTCCCCTACCCAGTGTCCTTCCTTCACCTATGGATTTCCTTCCCACATTATCATCATGGTTTATCATCACAGCTCATGTTTATAACATAGAATGTTCATACTTATTGTAGGTAGTTGTTATATGCACATGACATATTTTAAGTCTTTCCCTTCCTCTCCCCTCATCCTTGGTCACTTTATCCCCTTCCCATTTGCATAACATCTATCCCCATTTCATTCTTTCAATCTTTTATTTTGATTTTTACTTTATATGTACTTTATTTCACCCATATGAGAGAAACCACATACTATTTAAACTTGTATATATGATTTATTTCACTTAATATGTTTTCAAGGTGCATCCATTTTCCTACAAATGTCTCAAATTTATTCTTCTTCATGGCAGAGTAGTATTCCATCGAGAATATAGATACTATCTTTTCTTTATCCATTCATTTGTTGATGGATGTGTAGTCTACTTTCAAGATTCAGCTATTATAAACATGGGTGTGCATGTGTCGCTGTAATATAATGCCTTTAACTCTTTTAGTAAGACACTTAGAAGGGAAATAG
Source organism: Hydrochoerus hydrochaeris (assembly GCA_004027455.1). NCBI lineage: Eukaryota > Metazoa > Chordata > Mammalia > Rodentia > Hydrochaeridae > Hydrochoerus > Hydrochoerus hydrochaeris. The sequence continues at coordinate 173,667 of PVLA01001458.1, read as the reverse complement.
CTGAATCAAATGAAATTTCTAGTTTTAGTTTTTTAAAGCATTTTCACAGTGGTTGTACTAGTTTATATCCCCACCAACAATGTAGAAGAGATGCCCTTTCCCCCACAGCCTCACCAGCATTTGCTATTATTTGATTTCTTGATGATGGCCATTCTTTTAGGCTAAGATGGATATTCTGTTATCTTAATTGACCCATATTTAGTCATGCATTACAGACTGCAATGCTCAGATAGTGCTAAATGCTGCCATACTTCAAAGTAAGTTCAAACTTCTTTTTAATAATTTTGTGGGAGTGAATTCTTATACAACATATAATTTCTGGACAGCTAGGTTTCTAGGCTTCTTTTCAATCCAATCTTCCAAAGAGACAAAATGAAATGATTCCATTGGGTAGGGGTGTCCTGGGAATCGAACTCGCGACCTCACACTTGCCAGGCAGGCGCTTGTGCCCGAGTGAAACCCTGAGTCAATGATTCCATTTAATATGATGCCAAAAGATACAAAGTAAACCCAAAATCTATTTCAGAAAACACTGTCCTAGAAGAGTAAGAAGTTGGGGATAATTTGATCTTAAAATGTTCATCTATCATAATAATTAGGTTAGGGTAGAAAATAAAATGAGAGAAATGCTTACCAGTGTCCATAATCAATATGCTGCCGAATCAGAGTGTGGGGCTGAACAGTGCCATATAAATCCACTTCAGGCATATTTATGTCATCAATGAAATAAACCAAATTTTTATTTCCTTCTGGACCATAGTTGCGACCAGCTTTTTTCTCTAGAGGTTTCTCAAGAACGCCTGAAATACATAATTTTGTCCACCAGTGACAGAATGTATAGTTAGACAAAGTAGACATTGGTCATGTTTTCATATTCTTTGCCTCTTCTGTTGCTTCATCCATGATTTCAGGCATCACCTATCATTTAATACCAGAAATGTGTCTCTGGTCATCTTCTGTGTCAGCCTCTCCTGATCTCTATCCTGTTGCCAAAGGTCACTCCAACTCTCCTTTTCTGGAGACCTCAATATATATATATCTCCTAACCGTCAGACTGTGCACAGCCTCTGGAAGGAGTTCAGCATGACCCGTGTGCTGTCCTTCCCTGAACCCCTGGCACTAGCAGCCTGTGCTGGTTCTGCCACAGCCTGGTCATTCAGTTCTTCTCCATCATCCCTCAGGAGTGTGTAGAACAGGTGAAGAAAGTCTCCCACACTTCTTGCCTTGGGCCATTGGAGCATAAAGCACAGCATGTCAACTCTACATAGGCACATGTGTGTAAAGTTCTATTTCTCCATGTGGCCACACATCTGAGCATGGTGAGGAAAAAAAAAAAAAACCCGGACAGTGTGTGGGGCTCAGACATACTAATGACTTACACAAGGACTCTTTGAAAGACAGTCCATTCCCTGGGGCTAAGAAACAGATTCATTGCTGTACTTCCAATGATGACCATGACAAATCAGCAATTTTGTTAGAGAAACACATGAATAACCAAATGAAAAAAGGACAAGACAATGAATAAACACTTTTTTTGAACAACAAACTTGGATGTTGGGTCAAAACCAAATTTGCCTTTTTCTGGGCTCATGTGAACATCATCTCTCTTCATGCACAGACTACCTCTTTTATTTTGCTTGCTGACCTCCTGCTTATGGGCTTCAAACTCTTCCAGTCTGCCAGACACAGACTCAGCTGAATCTTTCTTTTGGTCCCCTGTCCATCCAATCAGTCAGTAAATGGTACCATCTTTCATTTATGTTTGCAACTTGTACTTCCTTTTCTAGGATGGTGGCCACCTTTGTCCATACTCAGCAGAACTCTCTCCCCACCTCAGGATCCTCCTCCCAAAACATAGCTTCCAGCTGGCCATTTCCTTGCTCCTGCCAATGGCTCATCACTTCCTAAGAAAAATCAGACTCCTCAGCTTGTACCTCAGCCAAGATTCTCCCAGCTTTACAAATTAAAAGTTCCATGTTCCAGAAAACCTCTCGGTGCTAGGCAAACTGGACAGCGATCACTCTACCTGCAGAACTCCTACTTAACATTCCTGCCTTTCCTCTTCCACATGTTCAGTTATCTCACAGATTCCATTCACTCAGTGCATCCCATGATTTGCTCATTCATGTTTTTGCTTAAGCTGATCCTTTTATCCTAAATCTTTTCTTTGCCTACGTATGACCTCTTCTTTCTGAAACCCTTTCTTTCACAGTATATTCTCAACTATTTCTATTCATCCCATTAATAACTACTCTCTCAGTCTGATTCATGTCCGGATCCCTGTGTGTGTAAACAGGAGATGCACTTACTCTGCAGGGCTGCGGACGTTGTGTAGTAGTTGAAAGGCACCCGGGACACTATGAAATCCTCAGACAGACTTGCTAGTATATCACCCACAAGGACTGTTTTTCCCACTCCTGCATTTCCAACTAGCATGAGTGGCTTTCCTTTTACAAGCAACAATTCAATGAAATATCTAAGACGAATTGTCTCTGATGTGTGAACCAGAACTGTCTGAGGGGGGAAAAAAACATGAAAGAAAGCTCAGAGAGATATCGACATTCCCAAATTTTATATCTAACTCAATAGAGTCACTTTAGAATTGAGGTCCAGAGAATTCTCAGGCAAGTTAACATTTTACCTGTTTTGGTTTTGAGTTTTCACACCTTAAGGAGAACAGCTGGGTCATGCCATCAAGTACCATAGCATAACCAACTGATTTATATTTTCCAAGCCAATTACTACCCCTCAAGTCTCCCTGTCCCAGAATAGCACCCCCCTTGTCTTAAGCATGTAAGAGAATACAGTGAATATATAAAAATCTGTCTACCACCCTTCAGCAGCTGATAAAATATTTGAAAAGTCAAGCCATGAATAGATGGCAATTGTGAGCATCCCCTTGATCTGATGAGGACAAACAGCACAAGCTATGGTAAATGATTCCAGGGAGAAGCAGTAGCTTTTTAGTGGAATAGTCACAATTCAAAGCACATCTGAAACTGACTATGCATTGCCCTATTAAAAATACAAGCTGATTTTTTAATGTTTTGAAATTGGCTATTTATTCATATACTATATTATTTCCCAAGAAACTTGAAGCATCTTACAGGAGTACAATAAAATGAAGAATACATAAATGAAAATTAGGCTCTTGGAACACAGATTAAAATATAAGGTTGGAATGAGGGGTAATAGATGCATCTTATGCAGGAAATTGAATTTGGCAAATGCTCAAAAAAAGAGTTGACAGGCTGGGTGCATTTCTTGGTGGCCAAACTTTAAAAGTGGAAAGATTTACTATTCATAGAGGTTGTTGAGAAGAAACACACATAAGCATAATGGATATGGTTCTTTTCCACTTGTTCACAAGTGAAAATATAGTGAACAAAATGGGATACTCTCTGGATAATTCCATATTCAATTCATGATATGCACATTTACTCCAGAGTCTATTTACTTCTGTGATACTCAGGCCTAGTGACAATTCCATGCCACATTAAATTTTCCTAGACCTTTTTATTTTATTACATTTTAAATTGTTTACTAGTACATTTTAAGTATACGTAAAGAGAATATTCAGGGAATCTGCACCTGTAGCTGATTAAACTTAAAGCTTCAGTTTAGATTTTTTTCTCTCCTTTCTTGCTCTTACTTGCCATCATTTGCTTTTTACTTTGGCTCTCAGTCATGTTAACACCAATAATGGACACTTATGAGGGTGGAGGATGTGGTTTTGGGCTAAGCACGGACACACTCTGGCTCATTGCCTAGATGGGTACTCACAGTGAACTCAGGAGGAGATCACTGTTATTATTTCTACCTCAGAGATAAAGAAACTGAGGTTCAGAAAGCATAAGTGACTGGGCCAGTAAGTGGTAGTGCTTGAATTCAAACCAAGTCTGTCTGCAACTTGAGCTCTGTCTTGTTTACTGCACAGGTTGTGCTCCAGAGCACGAGCTCTAGAGCCAGCCAGCCATGGTTTCCACCCTGCTATCCTTGTTTCTGTGTGACCCACTCTTCTCAGATCACCCCAGATGTCTTGGTTTAACAATTTGAAGCCTACTCCTGTGGAATCTCCCTCAGTCCTGGGCAAACTAGGACCACTGTCATTCTCTAGTTACCACAAGTGTAACTGTGCACACATTTCATTCTCTCTGTGTCTCTGTTTCTCTATAAGTTAAAAAGAATAGGAGTCTATGCCTTATGAGATTGTTTTAAAAATTAATCCACATGAGGCACTTAGATAAGGGCCTGATATATAATAATGAAATATTACTATCTGCACTTATTATTATTGACTCACAGTGTTTCTTCTTTAACACATTAAGACACTGTAAATAAAATAACCACACTTAGTAGAACTGAGTGTAAGGTAAAACCACAGAGCCTTTATGGGTTCTCAGTTAAATGAAAGATATTATTGATAGGGTATGTCAAACTCATGACACTAGTGTTTAGGTCATCAGTGTTTCTTGGCTGAATACAAGCTCTCAGCTACCAACTGCTAAGATAAAATTGCTGGGGAGCTGAATTCAAAAGGGAGTAAACAAAAAGTGAGGAGACTTTAGAATGTATAAAGCAGTTGTAGCAGACTTTACTGACTGCTTCCTGTCACCACTTCTTACTTCTTCCTTTCTGGCAGAATCCTTCCCTGACTGAATCACCAGCTGTTGTGAAGTTGCATGTGCTGAAAGACTGGTTCCCAGTGTAGCAGCCCAGGAAGGTGGTGGAAGCTTTGAGAGAGGTGGGGCCATTGACACTGGCCTCAAAGTGAATTGTCTCTTGCTTGGATCACAGAGGATAGAGACAATGACAAGAGTAAAGAAGGCTAAAGCACTTCTTGGATTCTATAGGATGGAATGATTAAGCCATCTACCTGGTAGCAAATATGTTACCTTTCAGGAAAAGGGAAAAAAGGACCCAGAGGCAATTTTGACATTAAACAAACAAACAAACAAAAAAAAAAGAACTACCACTCCCACCATGGGCCCAAAGGCACAGGTCTGGGGGTGCAGGCTGCCTCCCCAGCATCGGTCAGTGGGACCACTTTGATTGTAGTGGGGCGAAACATCACCACCCAGTGCCTCAGAGACAGAACTGATATTCAGAGCATGGGGTTGGGGCTGCCTCCTCAGACAGAGGACAGTTTGGAAGATCAGTGTATTGAGCCAATGAGGATTATTTTCAGGTGCAAAATCCTAATTAAATTTGTTCTGCTAGATTTCAAACTTTTGTACCTAGAACCTCTTTCCTCTTTCTGATTTCTCCCCTGTGAAATAGAAAATCTCTATTCTATGCCTCTGCTACAATTGTATTTTTTTTTTAAATTTAAAGAGGATAAAACAAAGGAAAATAAAACAGAACCAATCAAAATAAACCAGTATAAGTGATAGAGGACTTACAAAATCAACAATAGTTACCATAATGCCTTTTGTTGTCTTCAAAATAGCTGCAGATACCTTTGGATATAGTAAAAAATTGAATGGAACAGAATAGAAAAGAAACTAAAAACAAAACAATGAATGCAATAAAGGACTTCAACAGTAAATTCAAAATGGCTACCATAATATGTCTTGCTTTTAAATAGTTGCTCATGCCCATCAGATCTAACATAAACAAAACAAAAGATAATAAAACCCAAACCAACAAAACAATGAAAATGACATGGTTTCCAGGCAGGGATTGCTTTCTAGTGAGGCCTTGTTCTCCTCTCCCATAGTCCATGAATGATGCTGACTCACAGAGAGGCTTGGCTCTGGCTGTCCTCTGAGGCACTGGGTGGTGATGTTTTGGCCCACTACAATCAAAGTGGTCCCACTGACTGAAGCTGGGGAGGCAGCCTGCACCCCCAGACCTGTGCCTTTGGGCCCACGGTGGGAGTGGTATTTCTTTTTTTTTTTTTTATGTCAATATCTCACTCTGGCAGCGGCTCATGCATGGCAATGGTTTCCAGGTAGGGATCACCTCCTGGTGAGGCCTGGTTCTCTCCCTCCGCACTGTGCGAATGGCACTGACTCACTACTGTTGTATTTTGGTACCAGCAATCATCGAACTCATGACTTCGTGTTTGTCAGGCAGGCACTCGGTCATGAGTTTATTTCATTATATCATTTTCACCACTGAGCTAAATCCCATTGTATTTTAAAGCAGGTAATCTCTCTGGTTTTACAGATTCACAGCTGGGAATCTCTTTGGTTTTATAGATTTACAGCTGTGTCTTGGAAGGAACCAAGTCTCACCCACACCTAAGTGAGACAATACTGCATGAGATTTGGGGCTCTGAGTTGATGTTAGGATTTGAGACTTCTGAACTCTTGTGAGACGTGAATGCAGCTAGCACATTAGAAGAATGTGAATTCTGAGGGCCCAGAGGGCAGGCTCTTATCCCCTGAACTGTATCTCTCCAGAACTCATGGTGAAGCCTTAACCCATAGTATCTTGAAATGTGACTGTGTGGAACACAGGCACTTTAAGAGGGGCAACAGTGTGAAAAGCTGAATGGGTAAATAGGATCCAAAATGTACAACAGATACTGTGAATTGGGAAGAAACTGTTCAAAAGTGATAGAGGAAAGGGAAAAGGAAATAAGGAAAAGGAAAAAAATATATAAACAAGTTAAGACAGTTAACACTGCTAATTTCAATTAGTTCATTGAAAAGCAAGATTTGTACTACTTTTGGACAATATCTCAGGCCTATATCTTGAAACCTGAGTAACCACTTTGAAGATAACAATACACAATATATTAATTATCATTATTCTATTATCTTATTTTGAAATTCTGTTTTATTTTAAATAAAAAATAAGTTAAAAAAAGAAGGGTGACTGACTTAAAACGGGGGTGGGTCCTAACTCAGTGTGACGGGAGTCCTTATGAGAAGAAAAACTCAGGCAGCAAGTTGGAAAGTCCAACGGTCATCTACAAGCCACGGGGGAGTAGCCTCAGGCAAAACGAAACCTGCCCACAGGTCAGTATTAGACTAGCTTCCATAAAGCCTGGAGTTAAGCTGTCAAAGGCCAGGAAACTCAAAATTTCTAGTAAACCATCAGAAACTATGAAAAAGACTTACAACCTTAAGGAACTGACCCTGAAAACCTGCAGTTTAGACCTCTAGCCTCCAGAACTGAGGGCCAGTATGTTTTTGTCATTTCACCCACCTAGCTTGTGTTACTTTGTTATGGCAACTCCAGGAAACTAGTTTGCTTTACGTTTTCTGATATTTGGTGTTAGCTATCTCCTGGGAAGTAGAAATGATCAATATTCCATTCATAGAGTGCCACTTCAAATAGTAAATTCAATATTTCATTCATAGAGTGCCACTTCATATAGTAAATTCAGGTCAGGGAGGTTGAGGTTTGAGGATCACTGTGAGCTCCAGGCAGGTGGGCTCCATAGTGAATCAAGACCAGCCAGACCTACATATAAGACCTTGTCTTGAGACAGACAGACAGACAAAGAGAGAGAGAGAGAGAGACAGATAGACTGACTGACAGACCAGGAGCCTGGTGGCATGAAAAAGTCCAAAGCAGCAGTGAGAATAGGAGATATTGTTTTCTGAGGAGCCACAAAGATCCAGCAAAGCAAGGCTAATCAGTGCTGTGCTCCCACATGCAGACACAACACAGAAGTGGGCAGGGTGAGGCTACCATTTTCCCTCAAAGGGATGGGGTGAACTCCAACAGCTGAACAGTCCCTGATTGCTCCACTGCCAATGTCCCAGAATGGAATGAGGGAAAAGACATCCTGTCACAGGAGATTGCTGGCAGGGCATATAGGTAGCAGACAAGGGGGAATTCTGCTGAGAGGAGCTGGGATCACCCAGACTCTGTGCTAGTGTCCACCAAAGGCCAGTTTTAGCCCTAAATACAAAGGCCTGGAAGTGTCCCCTGGTCTGTCATTAGCAGAGTGGTCTTGGCCCAGGGGCATAAGCAGGTAAGCAGCCTTGGCCTGCAGTAGGACACGGGCAGGCCCCCCTCCCCTACCTGATGACCAGTGCATAACAGGAGTCAGTGGTGTGGAACAGGGAAGCTGTGCAAGGTCTGGAAGGAGCCAGCTGTACACAGCTCTGGGAGCAACCCCAGGATTTGCCTACCTGAATGTGCCTGGGACAGCACCATGGAGACAATCACAGTGACGAGGCATCCAGAATGTTGCCAGCTTAAAACCAGTCCCTGCCCCCACATCCAGATGCCAAGATCAGCCCTATACCCAGCACAAATCCTACTAAAAATTCAGTAGGATTATACAGCATGTTTCTGGGATCCACTGTGAACAGTACCACAGAACTGTGGGTACTAGAGGAATTTTGTTATTTTTGTTTGGTTGGTTTTCCTTTTCCTGTCTGTTTTTTTTTTATTGTTTAGGTTTCTTATCTTTCTGATTACTTCTATTCATCTTTATCTCTTTCCTCAATTACCTCTCTTGACTTTACAACATTTTCATGTGAATGAACATTGTCTCTTAGTTTGCTTCAATATTCTTTTTCTTTCTCTTTCATTGTTGCACTCCTACGTTCTCCAGTTTCCCAAAACTTGGTCAGTCATCATATGCCTTCCAGCTTTGCTTCCATTGTATTTGTCCTTATTTATGTCTTTATTTTTCCCACTATCCTGCTTACTCCCCACCCCAAACCAGGGAAAAAATCATGCTAGTATGGGAAAAATCACAGCATATATGTTTCTGGTATATGTTGGCTTTTTGTAATATAAGTGTAGAATTTGCTCCTATAGTTTAAGTTATCAAATTAATAGTTACAGTTTATCAGTAGCTAAGCTATGCTTGATGTTATTGTCATTGATACCTGTACTACTTTAGCTGGGATGTCTTAACACTATAATTAGTTTTTCTCTCTTGTATGAAAACACTATGAATCTCTGGAGTCATAACCATCAGCATAGTCTAGTACCAAAGAACTGGGTGCTGAGCCAAATAGATAGCAACTTCTCATCCTTAGTAAATTGAGGAGGCAGGTCCTTGAGACAATCACAAAGATCAAGAAGACATCCCTGAGGAACAGACAGTTCCTAGGGAAGCCTTGATACTAGTGATAAAGCTACCTACCATAAAAAAATCTATGATCATCAAGATGGATAAAAAATAAAATAAAAAATAACAAGACCTAGAAGCAAAATGCAACCCCAGACTTCCAGCCGACCTAGGACAAACGCAGAGCACAATGAGATAGAGGACATCAGATACTATCTGCTGGAACTTTCTGAAATGATAGCAGAAGTGAAAAACAAAGGGATGAGGCTATAGAAAAAATAATCTCAAGCCAGCACGCTGCTCTGGTAAGTGGCTGTGGCCCCCCAAGCCCTGGCCACCCCAGGGTGAGAACCATATCAGTGTTTCCTGAGATCTGCACCATGTTGGAACTTGGGCACTGGGAAAACAGGCAGCCAGCACACCGCTCTGGTGGGTGGCTGTGAACCTACCGGCACAAGAATCAAACATCCATTTCATCTCCCACCCCACGCCGCCGCTAGCAAGTGAGAGCCAGAGATCTGAGCATCTCTTGCAAGTTTGACTATATGAAATATAGCAAATAAGGGGGATTTTCTTCTGCCATCTCTTTGGAAGGTAAATATTTTATCTTTGTTTTTCTCCATTCAGATCAATATTCTGTTTTTATAATTTCGGTATTTCCTTCGATATTGCTCTACCTGATTGAAGGAACAACTATTGTGAAGAAAACCAGATATACTATTGTACCTATTGCTGTTTTCCTGGTAACCTGCTGTGAGGTTCTGTACCAATTTCACTGCACTGCCTCAATTGGCTTTGTCCTGCCTTGTTCTGCTGTATTTTACTACCTTCAAAATAAAATGAATAAATAAAATAAAATAAATAAAAAATAATAATAATAAAGAAAAAAAATTAAAAAGTAAATAACACAACAAAACAGATCAGTAAGGTACTGAGCAACCTAAAATATGATATAACTAAACAGATAATGGACTTACAAAGCAAAAGGAGGAAAAGAAAGTACTCTAAAGGATATAACTGCATGTATATTTAAGTATGTAGGATTGATAACCATGTTGCTAAGTTTTTGTTGGGTCAGGAACAGAAATGTTTGCAGGCTCACTGTTTGAATGTCCACTTTGCATGCTTTAATTTTGTAACATGAACAACTATATCCAAGAAGACAATATGTAATGTATCAACCAGTGATTTCTTACTGTTTATTTTTTTTTGAAATTCTGTATTATTTCTACCTTTTTTCTGTTTTGTTTTTTTTAACCCCTCTCTTTAAATAAAATTAAAAAAAAATCTCTCAGATAAAAAAGGATGACAATCACAATGAAAGACATTAGAGGAGACATAGATTTAAAAAAAATAGAAGATCTTAGGAAAACATTGTTAACCATGAACGCCCAACATAGGAAAGAAATATAATTCATGAAACATTGAAACAGAAATCCAGGAGATAAAAACTCTACTAAAAGTACATGCAACAGATGGAATGAAGGTGATGATAGAATGTCAGATCTAGAAGATAGAATTGAGGCTAGCAACCATAAAAAGAAAGGTATCTTAAAGATAGTAAGGGCCCATGAAAAATCAATCCAACAACTAGAAGATGTCAAGAAAAACAACATAAAATGGATTGGAGTTAATGAGAAAGCCAGAGAAAGTATAAACACCATAAAAAATCTTTACAGAAGTAATGACAGAAAACTTCCCAAACATGGATAAAGAATCTGACATACAAATAAGTGAAACATTTAGAACTTCCAAATAACCAAGACCAAAACAAATCTACACCAAGAGATAAAATAATCATGATTTCAGAAATTCAGCACAAGAACAGAATATTAAAAACAGTTAAACAAATCATCCAGAAAGGAAAAGCCATCAGAATCACACTTCTCTGATTCTGATTTAGAAGTACAAAGACATCTCAAGGACATGTCTGTGATTCCAGTTCAGAAGCACACTTCTCAACACAAATCAAGGAGAGTTTAGAATGAGGTATTTCAAGCCCTAAAAGCAAACAACCTCTAACCCAGATTGATGTACATCACGAAACTTTAAAAAAATTGATGGATAAATAAGATAATTCCATGACTAAGAACACCTGAAAGCAAGTATTACCCTAATATCAAAATGAGAAAAAAAAAGTATAGGTCAATCTCTAATGAACACAGATGCAAAAATCCTTAATAAGATACTGGCAATTAAAATGTAGCAAATTATCAAGAAGTTTATATACCATGACCAAGTAGGATTCATCCCAGGGATGCAGGGATGGTTCAACACAAGCAAATCAATAAATCTAATATACCATATTAATAGAACCAAAGACAAAAATCACATGATCATCTCAATAGATGCAGAAAAACATCTGACAAAGTCTAACACTCATTCATGATAAAATCCCTATAGAAAATTGGAACAGATGATCTTTTTCTCAATCTGATAAAAGCCATCTATGACAAACCAATAGCCTGCATCATACTAAATGGTCAAAAATTGAAACCTTTCTTTCTAAAATCAGGAACAAGACAATAACCACTTCTATTCAAGAACAAGACAATAACCACTTCTATTCAGGAACAAGACTATAAATCAGGAACAAGACTATAACCACTTCTATTCAATGTAATTCTCAAAACATTAGCCAGAGCAATTAGATAAAAATAAAAAGAAGTAAAAGGAATAAGCATAGGAAAGGAAGAAGTTAAACTATCATTTTTTGTAGATGACATGATATTCTATACAGAAGACCTCAAAAACTCCACCAAAAGACTTGTAGATTTAATCACCAAATTCATTAGTATAGCTGTATACAAAGTAAACACTCAAAAAACAATAGTATTCCTGTGCACAACAAACTCACTGAGAAAGAAATTAGGGAAACAACAACTTTTATGATAACATCCAAAAAAATGAAATACTTAGGAATCAATCTAACAAAGGAAATAAAAGACCTATACATTGAAAACTTTTGTATTCTGGAAATGGAGATGGAAGAGGATATTAGAAAATGGAAAGATCCCTTACTCATGAGTAGGAAGAACTAACATAGTGAAGATGGCGATACTTCCAAAATTGTTATAAAGATTTAATGCAATCCCAATTAAAATATTATTAGCATATCTCACAAAATTAGAGGAAAATTCATTTCCTAAAATTCATTTGGAAAAAGAAGAGACCTAGAATAGCAAAGGCAATTCTGGGCAACAAAGGCAAGGCACAATCCTTAACTTGAAATTATGCTACAAAGCTACTGTGATAAAAACAGCATGTTGCTGGCAAAAAGCAGACCTGAGGATCAATGGAACAGATCAGAACATTCAAAAACAATGCCGACCACACTCAGCCATCTTTATCTTTGACAAAAGAGCCCAATCTGTTCACTGGAAGAAAAAATGGTATCTTTAATAAATGGTGCTAGAAAAACTGGCATTTCTTATGCCAAAGACTGAAACTAGGCCCATGCCTATCCCCAGGCACTAAACTAAAATAGGAATAGATCAAAGATCTAAATATTAAAACAAATTCTAAATCTGCTGGAAGAGAAAGTAGGCAGAACTCTTGAAAACATAGGTATAGGCAAAGATTTCATGAATAAAAACCCAAATGCATAGGAAATAATACAAAGATCAACAACCAGTACCTCTTCCTATTAAAAAGTTTTGCATAGCAACAGACACCACCAATAGAGTGCAAAGACAACCCACAGCTTGGCAAAAAAAGTTTAGCCAGTTGTCCCTCAGACAAAGGACTAATATCTAGAATATATAGAAAATTGAAAAAAACCAGATCCATATTAAAGACCCAATCCAAAAATGGGCGTTTGAGATGAATATCCACTTCTCAGATGAAGAGGTACACATGGCAAATAAATATGTGAAAAAATGTTTCACTGGTAATTTGAAAGATACAAATTAAAACAACACTGAGATTCCCCCTTACTCCAGAAAGAATGGCTATCATTAAGAAATCAACCAAGAACAAATACCTATCGGGATGTGGGTAAAAAGGAACCTTTTGGATTTTGAGAAATATGAACAAATTTTTTTAAAGGAAGGGGGAACTAGGGAGGGACAAGGGGGAAAGGAAGGAAGTGAAAGGGAAAAGAAAAGGAAGGATAAAATGGAAACAAAAGTTTGTAAATAAGGTGGGGAAGAGGGTTGAAGGTTGGGGAGGGGATTGGGAAAAAAAAGAGGAATCAATATATATCATATACAGATACAAACTCCCTACAATAAATATGATCATTATGTATATCTAAACTGTACTAATAAACTTAACAAAAAATTAAAAAGAAAACTAAGCTCCAAAATGAATAAGAATGGCATGATATGAGGAAAGAGAATGAAAAGGAAAGAAGACTAAAGCAGAATAGGATGGTCATGAATAGCTCAGCCGATGACAAATTTAAGTGGGTAATCTGTGAAGAGAAACAATGAAGAAAAAGACAACAATTCATTTGTCCTTGTCAGTTAGTTGCCCTGGGAGTTTGAAACACATGAGTTCAGGAGATTAAACACATTCATTTTATGGATGAGGGTAAAAGAAGTTATATATGAAAAATGCTGCTGTGGGAATTTACATAAGATCAGAAAGAAGAATCACTGAACAATGCCTCCAACTTTCACAAAATTTGCAAAGTTTCTAGGAAAATATAAAAGAAAGTTGTTATCATAGAATTAAATTGAAATAAGTTTTTAAAAAGAAGTTTGCAAAAATATAAGCCATTTCACTACACATTTCTATAGGTCAAATTATTTTCTCCTAGGGACACACCCAGCACACCAACCCAATAATTTCTCTATCTGAGCTGTTAAAGAAGGGCTCAAATCAGCAGTGGGTTGCTAGAACGCTACTGTTCCCCACACCTACCTGTAGAGGAGCATCTGGGTCCATACTAAACTGGGGGATTTTGTCAGCCCAAGGTAAGAATTTCTTAGTTTTGTGGTCCAGATAATAATCAAAGATTGTTCCCTGGGATGGAAATTTCACCGCTTTCATCTCTTTATGCCACCACCGACTAAAGTTGGCTTGATAATCAGAAAGCTGAGGAGAACAACAGAAATATTTATTGCGAACTTAAAGGTAATTTTGGAAACACACAAAACCCCTCCAAATCTTGCTCAACCCAGTGTTCACAGTGCATAGAGCCAAAACCTAGTACAGAACCAAGTGTCTCACCAAGAAAAAAAAACTAGACATTTCTGTGATGAGTGACATTGTCACAGACACACACAGATTTGTGCCATAGAGCCATGAGGTACAGATTTAGTGGAATAATCATCCCAAGAAGCAAAGTCAAGTTAGGGGGACCTCAGGTTACCCCTCAGTCTGAGAGTCAGTTCATGCAAATTACTATGCTGGGTTCCACAACACGATGGTAATAAAAAAAATAGGTGTTGATTTCTACCAGTTTTTGCATAAATTCATGGCAAAATAAGAAAAATTAGGACAATAAAGTACTTTAAAAATTGGTAACATTATTTGATTTAGATACAGTCTGAGTTTATAGTCTCTTTGGCCTTTTTGTTAAAATATCTTTTCTATAAAATTATGGCATTAACAAATAGTACTTCTGTTAAATTCCTTTATTTAAAAGAGTAAATGCTGGCAACTACATCATTACAGAAAAGCACTACTAAATCATTGCTGGGGGCCAGGGATTTAGCTCTGTGGCGTAAGTGTCTGCCTGGCAAGCATGAGGTTGTGAGTTCAATCCCAAGTACCAAAAAAAACATAAACCAGTGCTGGGCTTTACCAGCATAAATCTTGGGATTCCTGCTGGAAGAAGGAGGCAGGAAGAAGACATGGGCTCGCCTTCCACCAGGAAATGGAGCAGTGCAGTTGAAAACACATGACCGACTCCCTTCCTGTGGAAGGGCGAGGTGGCAGCAACCAGGCAATCTGGACTAGGAGGTGCAGGTTTTTATATAATGATAGGTATATGTTCTTGTTCCTAGATTAGAGGTTGGAAAATAAAACAGAATGGTAACTGTGTACCAATAACAATCAAAACCCTTGTAAATCCTTAGGATTATCTGACTGAGGGTCCCATATCTGTGGGATAGCCTGGCCTGGTGAATTTTGGTCAAATGTAAAAACACTGTGCATGTCCACTGCCTTTATCAATTGTGTCCTTTATCTAAGACCATGACTCCTATTACCCTGAAGAAAAGTTTTTTGTAGTGATATCCTTGTGTTCATGGACTATGGCCCACTTCCAGCCCCAGACTGGTCACACAGGATAGAGATAGGTGGGGATGGCCACAGGCAGGAATATGAACCGTACTGAGAGCAGAGGGT
Source organism: Hydrochoerus hydrochaeris (assembly GCA_004027455.1). Taxonomy (NCBI): domain Eukaryota; kingdom Metazoa; phylum Chordata; class Mammalia; order Rodentia; family Hydrochaeridae; genus Hydrochoerus; species Hydrochoerus hydrochaeris. Next base: position 158,384 of record PVLA01001458.1, on the reverse strand, counting down.
GCCTGCCATTGGTAGGCTCAGTTAAGTTGTTTTCAGATGGGCAGCATGTAACATTTTATCACTGCAAAATCTAGTCTTAAGACACATCAAGCTGGCCTGAAATAATTCAGACTGTTACTGACTATGCACTATTCTCTGTAGCAGTGTACATATGACTCCATATCAAAATGCACTCCTAACAATTACATCAGTAAAATTATTTTGGTGAAAAATCTTGATATTTCAAGTCATTTAAATAAAATGCAGAAGAACACAAACAGGATCTCTGCCCTCACAGGGTCTGTGGGGAAGGCATAGGGATGTGTGATGGAAGGAAAAGTAAAGCTAATAAACACAGAAGTAGGTAAGTCCCTTAAAAGCAAACCCAGCTATGTGCAAGAGCAACAGGGGTGACTTAACCAAATGTTTAAGGAAGCTGTCTTTGCAGACCAGGGGAGCGATGGCGAACTCCTGTGGCATATGAAGAGCCCAGAGCATTTTGTGTGACAGATAACAGCACTTAATGTACCCAACTAACTGATGGCTGGCTACTCTGAGCTAACTCCTTATCTGCTTCGTTAACATCCCAACCCCATGGTCTCTCTCTCTCTCTCAGGAATGCTTGTTTTTAGAGTCCTTTGGGAAGTGTAAAGATGGTAATGTAATGTTGGCTACTTATTGTGGAAAGGGTATGTAGGAGCAGAAAATAAGCAAAACTCTGCTTGTTAAAACAACTGAGCCAAAGAAATTGGAAAGGCTGAGGGAAAATGTCCTAGGAGGGAGGGTAGAGCTCATCAGGAGGGGTAAGATCTCAGCTGTCTATAGTCCTGCTGACATACAGTTCTGCAGAAGAAGAAAAAGTGAAGGGCACTGAAAAGAAAACCACAGGGGAAGCAGAGTCTTGCTGGTCTCTGTGAAGGTGAAATCCCCACTACTCTGCCTTCAAGAAAACCACATGACGCATCCCAACAGCGCTGAGAAGCACTTCTGAGAGGTACTTGCAGACTAGAGAAAAAAATTCAGCTTCTCACAAAGGTTGAAATGAGATCTATGAGGTCAAGTGAATTCCAAATTTATTTATAGATGGGCGTTATGGTAACTTAGTGACAAGAAGCAAAACCAGCCCACAGGTTACATCAGCCATTAATTTTGGAAGTAACACTGAGTTAAACCAACATGGGTCAGTCTTGGCTGTGATGTCCTCTGTAAATCCCATGGAATATCTCAGGAATCCAGGAAAGCATGTATCATCTGTTATTACTGTAAGGATTCAGGGTACCAGGGGAGCACAATGACCATGAGAGGTTCTGAGGTCTCACAAAAATGTGGCCTCTGGACAGAGACCAACTTGGGTGGGAATCCTCCACTGCCAGCTCATCAGAGGGACCGTGGGCAAGGTACTTCACTACTCTGAGCTCGCACTCGCACTCTACCTATACCACAAGTGAAGAATTATGACAAAAATCACATGAAAAAGATCTATATTAGAGGCAGATGGTAGAGACCTGCACATTTCCTGCAGTGTGATGAATCTTGAGCAGTGTCAGTGTGAGTGTGTGTGTGTGTCTTATGTTTCCTACAGGAAATGAGAAGCCACAAAAAGGCTATCAAGAAATGCTGGGCATATCACAGGTTCACTTTGAACTGAAAGAAAGACCAACAAAGAGAAACTGATCCAGGGTTGACCACGGCTCACAAATGCTGACCCTGGTATTGTGTGGGACAGATTAGAGGGGAGAATGACAGGAGGGAGAAGGTGCATTTGAAAGTCACCATATGCCATGGTCTGAATTGTTCCTTCCCATTTTACACATGAAAGCCCTAAAGGCCCACGTGACAATATCTGGACATGAAGTGTTAGGTTTTCATGATGTCATGATGGTGGGACCCTTGTGATGGATAAGTGTCCTGGTAAGAAGAGACACAGAGCACTTTCTCTGTTACAGGAGAACACAGTGAGGACTTCAAAGGCAGGAAGAGAGTCCCCACCAGAAATCAACCATCGTGGGACCCTGATCTTGGACTTCCAATTTCTAGCACTATAAGGAATAAACTTCTGTTCCATAAATAGGATTTGTTATGGCAGCCAAAATGACATTATTTAAGTTCAGGGGAATCTAAAGATGATCTGCTCCTGAATTCGGGTTATAGGGATGAGGAGGCAGAAGGTCTTATTGCACAACTACTTTGTAAGTGAAACTGAATGACTTGAGATAAAGAAACAGAAATGTTTCTAGGTTTATTGGAAAGAATATAGCACTGAAGAGAAAAAAGTGAAAATAAAAAATCGGAGCAAATGTGAGAGTAAGGCAGTGCTATGTCTCAGGACACAGAGGTGAGGACCCGAAAGCAGGCAGCAACACAGAGCCTGGAACTCCGAAAGGCAAGCCAGGCTTGTCAGCAGCCCATGACAGCCATCAGCCTGGACAGTACCTACTGCATAACACACAGGTTCAGGAGAAAACAGGGCAAGCGGTAGAGATTTGCAGTGACTAAGAAAATGGATATGGTGAATGTTTAAATTAGAAAAAACAATATAGTAGAAGGCATATTACAATAATAAAGGGATCAGTGTGTTAAGAGCAAAGGAATATTTTGAGGCAGGTTAGTGGCAGTGAGCCTTTCACTGTAATAAACTTTTAAATTTAACCATTTACTGAAATGTTTGTTCACACCCCAAACAGCAATCCCACCTCCACAAATAAAAGTGGTTTTCTAACCCTCACTCAGCATACCTGATCCTGCAGCAGGGTGCCTCCGAACGCCCAAATACAGGCAAAGACAAAATAGACTTCATACACTTCTTTTGGGCTGTCAGAAGGCACATTTTCAGGAGTCAACAAACAGTCCAAGAGAGCACAGACAGTCTGAAGAGAAATAAATAGCAATCCATTGAGGGCAGTGGTACTGCAATAGTTCAATAGGTTTAGAGGACTGTATAATGCCACTTATCCTCAGAGATTATATGATTTTCAAAATTCTAATTGTTACATTATTGCATTGTGTGTCTAAGTCAATAGTGGAGTTTTTTAATCAACTAACTTGATCTTCTATGTAATAAACTATACAAAACAAATTTAAATGATTCAATTAATAACCACTGGATAATTCAGAAATGCACATAATACATAAAAATAAAATGTAAATCTATAGTCGCTTTTTTCACAGTTGGAAATAATACAGACACGGCATTCTATAATCTACTTTCCTACTTAGGAACATACTGAAAGTGTTTTTCCTTGTCCTTACCATTGGGAATGATTAAGTATCAATTGGATAGACAGGCATTTATTGAAGTATTTCCCTCCCTGGGACAATAGGAAACCAGGTTTCCTGGCAGCCTTTCCTCCACCTGTTGTCATAAATTTATAACATTAGACTTTTTGGATAGAAGATTAAATTTAACCTTGGAAGAAATACTCTCATCAGAATTTGTTTTTCATAGCCTCCAGGTGAAACAGTAGTATTTTCATTGGTGCTAAGCATTCCCAAGTTAAGGGAAAGCCTGTCAGTTCTGAGGGGAACATGGCTGCAGGAGAGGGCCTTTCTCATATGTGATAATAACCATAAAGAACAGATTTGGGGGTTAGTTCCCTAAAGCACAAAAATGGCTGACATTAATTAGCACTGTCACAGACCCTTCACCCAAGACACTCTTGCCCCAGTTTTTGGAGGTAGCAATAGAATTTTGTCATGATCACACAGAGCACCACACAAACATGCTATAGTGTCTGTGCCTTTCTTTTCCAGGCAAGAAAGATGGGAAACTATTTTTCATGTAAATAGCTGAGCACTTGTTATATTTTAAAATCTCTCTTGACTTCACTCTTACATTGTGCCATGTTTGCCAATTAGACATAATCTTTTTAACAAAACCAATTTTTCATCAAGAGAGATAGTGTAAAACTAGAAAGCTTTGCTATTTCTGGGTAAAGAAGTGTTGCTTACAATCAAAACAAAAAAGACTAAAGGGTCTCCAGGTGATTTTATCAGAACATTTTTTCTACTAAGTCTTAGGATTCTATTTTTCTCGCAAACACAGTACTGGAACACATTTTGCACTCTGTGTCAGCAATTAATATAAATTATATTTAATGTACTCTCAGAAAGAGTTATTACACTTTACTGAATGTTTTATATATTGGAAAATAGATGCATTAATTTTTTTAGAGACACAAATGTTAAATTAGTCTCCTTTCCACTCATTTTAAAATCCAATTCCTATACTGATAAGCAACCACTGAAAACACTAAAAGAATGACTTAAAAGGAGCTAAGGATTAAATACTATTTCTGGAAACTACATAAGGAAGAAATGAGGGCAAAAGTCATATTAATTCCTACTGACCTATTTTCACACTACTCTTGAATGAAAAAGTTCACACCACAGAGAATCACACAAATACACAAGTCAACTTGAGAAAGAACACGATCGTGCTTTTTGCAAGTATTACACCAGAGGAAGTCTAATTAGGCTAACCACATAATTAATTCATTATGAATAAATTCAGACCTGCTTTCAGAAATAAATTATACCTCAGATAATTACTGTTGAATACTATCGTTTACTTAATTGGTGTGTGAATTATCCAAAAACTTGAACTTTCCCTTCTTATTATGCTTGCAACTATTTCTAATTTAGCCTCAAACAAATTTGGTAACATAGTAACTTAACAGTAACAAAGTACTTAGAAACCAATTTTATTCTCACAGGAATTTAAAAAAAAGGTTTGAAATTGTAAACCTGTTGTGAATTTGATACGTGTACAGCCTGGGGACAGTTTTTCTTAGTGCTGAGATTAGGAACACAACCTTCATTTCTGTGCACTGTGAATTATTTTCATTTGCTTCCATGACAACAAATCATATTTCCCTTTACTATTACCAGCTGTCTCACAATGAAGATCAAAAAAAAAAAAAAACCTCTGGAATATTATGAACTCTTTGTGCTGACTGACACACCTTCAAGAATGTCTTTGGGACAGGAAGTCTGTGGGTGGTGACACCTAAAGGAAGAATTCAGATGCTTTCCTCCTACCACCTGACCAGCATCTTTAATTGCACAGATTTATTTATTCAGAAAACATACTGGATACCTTTTCTGGGCAGGTTATATAGGCTCTAGAAAAGTAAATATGGCTGTTCCAACTTTGTTTTTCTAATTCTGTTAATACACTTGGGAGGAACCTGATTCAATAAATATGTATTTGGTACCTACTATGAGCTTAGAACTATATACATTTCTATGCATAGACAATGAATAAGTCATGGAGTTATTGAATAAGTTAATGAATAAGTTATAACAATGAATAAGTTATGGAATCTGTAGTTCAGTCTTGGAGAAAGAGCCCAGAGCTGAAATGATAACACTGGGAACCCCAGGGGCTGGGACAGGAGGGTTGGAGCAACCTAACAATTCCAGAATGCTTTCTGTCTTCTTGAGCAAGCAGAAACTTTGTCTTGGTCCAGCTACAACAGGACTAGAATGTTACATGATACATTTGATGACAAACCTGTACCAGGCTGTTTTCTGGAATAGAGGTGATGGTTTTAAAGCTGGTTCTCAGCTTATCCAAACATGCAGGAATGTATTTATCAAAAAGAATAGTTAAATTGGCCTTTTCTGATTGATGCTGCCTTCTGTCTATCCAACTGGCCACATATCTGAAAAGGAACACAGAAAAGCTTTTACTGAACACAAGTCTTGAAGAGCAGAATTTTACCATGTCCACAGCTCCCCCTGCAACACAGCTTGGGGCAACACTTCACAAACACATTCAGTGCATTCACTCCATTTCTTAAATGCAAGTATTTTTAAATAGCTCTGTAAAAACTTGTTTTAATGGCCATTTTTATCTTAATGAAAGGAATGTAAATGAAACTCCTAATAGCACTTAGAAGCCAAACATAATAGAGAATAAGTAGGCCATTACTGAGCATTTAGAAGGAAGCATGGTATGTCATTTCCTAAGGGATAGAAATTATTTTCATGGTGGAGGCCTTATTTATGAAAACAGCTTGGAATCTTTCTTGATTAATCTTGCCATTGATTATTTAGTAATGAGAAATCAGTTACACACAAAGAGGAAAAAATTCCATAGGGGTTTTAAATTCCTTCCTGTTCCACTGGACTCAGTGTAATGCCAACTTGATAGCTGATAATGTGTTTCTCATAAGGGGATAAGAAATGTTATCTCATGTTTTGATATATACATATGTACACACACATACACACACACACACACACACACATATATATATATATATATCAGCTGTTTCATAAGGATCTATAAATATCTATATATCTGAAGCTTATACATAATCCCATATATACTATATATATCTGGAACATATTAATTTTGAAACATTAAATATCTCTCACTTCTTAAACTACTTATCAATGATACAAAGCAAAGCATGACTTTACGGTATCCATAGTAGTCTCTAGGGTGAAATTAAGAGACACTAAATGAAAAAAAAAAATCTCTCACAAAGGTCTGATGAAGCAGGAAGCAGTGGTAATAAATACAATTGGCAGCCAGCATAGAAGCAATGTGACCACAGATTCACTATAGACATACTTTGCTTTAAAACAACTAGATTTTGCATTTTGAGTATCAGAAGAAATTAAAGCAAAATGATGTCACTAAAAAGCTTCCTTTTTAAGATGTCACTATAGGGATTTATTAAATGACATAAGATGCCATTATAGAGATTTATTAAATAGTCAACAACTTCACACTGTTAGATTTGTCCAATGTTTTTTGAGTCTCAGAGGAATGGTTTTAGAGGGAGTCTAGTTGCATGAGAGTATCTCTGGGTGTCAGTGACACTGGGCACCAGGGGAGAATGCAAAGTAGATGATAATGATGGGGTCAAGGACTCTTCCCCCCTCCAGAAAAGTTCCAGGTTTACAGACAAAGTCTAACTATCAGTGGTTTGTAAACTGTCTAGGGAGCCAAAATCTTCTGGCTTTTGACACTTTGTTAATTTATTTCTCAATAATCTGGAGTTGGAGCCTGTCTATCAGGACCACAGAAAATCTTCAGACTTACAGTTTACCCTGCAAGGCAGCTTCATGTCTGTCATTCGGCTGGAAGAGTGTAGGATGCTAGCAGAACAGGCTGACCCATACAGTATATGTCTGTATTTCTCAATCTCTGTTTTTACAGGTATAAACAGTCTCTAAAGATGAAAGAATGGGACTGCAGGGATGAAAGACAGAAAGCTCATCCAACACTAAGGTGAAAGTTACACAAAGCCAAAAGAATATTTTAGGCTAACATAACAGAGGAAAGAGGACATTCTAAAGTTGTGGCTATCAAAGTTATCTACTAGTAATCTCTTTTGGAATCAGATTAAATTCCAGTTTCCTGTTATTATGTATAAACCAACTAATACATAGTTTGGCAGATTCCATTTTCAATGTTATACTCACCTTCCAATAATTTATAAAATTACAAATAAATTGTTATAGTTTATTACCTGTTTTTTCTCTTTCTGTATATTCTCATCCCTTTCTACTACAAAAATAATGTCACTGACCATCATTTTTAGACCACCATCTTCTAATTCTAGTTCTTTTTTTTTTTTCATGATTTTAACGTACAGGAACTGGTTCTTATAGTAAACTAACTTACAGCTGAGGATTAAAATAGTATTTGATTTCTTCAGCTAGACACATGATGATATAGTTTGAAGAATACTATTTAATCTTAAATGGTACATACCTGTAAAGTGTGAACACAAAATTAATTTTGGGGTAGCTCAGCAAATTTTAATAAAAATGTTTTGTCCAAAAAGTTTAAATGATAATGGTACTATCTTCACTCCTTTAAAGGAACCCAATGAAGATACTGTGAACATAGTGCTTCATAATCTCTCCTACGCAGAATACTTGTTATTATAAGTAGTGTATATTTATCATATGTGATGATTATATTATCTTGGGGAACTTGCACATACACATATCGTATTTTGGTCATTTTAAGTACTTCAAACTCCTTCTGCCTCCCTCCACAGATTCCCTTCCCATCTCCACAGTTCCAGTTTTCTGATATGAATAAAACTGTATTTGCTAGCTTCTCTCTTCGAAAGGGTTTACGAACAATGGCATACCAGTAGCAATGAGCACAATGAACCAGCAGTGAATACTAAATACCACTGCTTATAGTAATCTTCCTCCTGGTTTTCTGGAGAAAAGCTAATTTAGGTCTCAAGTAAGGGAAGTGAGAGATGAATCGGAGTCATTTTATTAGCCAGAAAGCAAAGCACCAAGACTTAAAGGACAGTTGAAAAAGAACCCAGAAGAGACTGGCTTGAAGAGGATCCTACTGGCAACATTTTGTGACAACACGAGAACCCCAAAGAATCTTGAAATAACTCACTGAACTAAAACCATACATCAAAAATTATAGGAAGGGGGCCAGGGGTTTAGGTAAGCATGAGATCATGAGTTCGATCCCTGGTACAAAACAAAAATAATAATAAATTATAGGAAGGAATGAAAGAAAGGAAGAGAGGAAAGTAGATGTGGGAAAAAATGATACTTGCAGAACAATGTAACCTAATATATGTAAGTAGAATAACTGAATTAGAAAATTACCACTTCACAACCGCCAATGGGACATCCTCTGAGACACCTGCATTGCTCTCTTCCAAGGTGTAAATGTTATGACATTAAAGGTGACAGTGAAGACAAGTAAATGCAGGGCATGGTACCTGTTTTGATGCTGAGTTCTATTTAAAAGTATAGAAGAAATTACTAGGGTAACTAGCACAATTTTTTTTTTGTACTGGAAATTGAACTCAGGACCTTGAGCTTGCCAGACAATTGCTTATGTCACTGAGCTATAACACTGGCCCTACTAGCACAATTTGAAAAATAGTAGAGTTTATTTGATAACATTAAGGATAAAATTTCTTAGGTATGTTACATTATATTTTGATAAGAAAATATCTTTGTTCTTAGGAAATAAATGCTAAACTACTTAGGGATGAGGTATCTTATTATATCCAACTTATAGGTGTTTCTATAAAAATAAAAGAAAATCTGTTTATGTATCTATGAGAGAGAGACAGTGAGAGAGAGACAGACAGAGACAGAGATGGAGATAGAGACACACACACACACACGCGCGTGCGCGCACGCACGCACACACACACACACACACACACACACACAGATTGCATAGCCAGAAAGAAATCAATATAGCAAAATGGTAAGAAGTGGTGACCATGACTTAGAAATAGGACTATGGTTGTACCTTTTCAATTTTTTTTTCAAGCTTTGAACACCTTGAAGTAAAAAAGTTTGGGAAAATTGAAACAAATAGTGGTTTGGAAAACTGAGTTAAGTATTATATTGATCTTAGAAGACAAATGAATATTGAATCAATACATGTAAAATTATCACACTGTAACTCTAAAGAAAGGTAGTATACTACTCAATAATTATGAAGTAAAAACAATACTCTCTAGCTGAAATAGCCACTTTGTGCTGGCTTACCGAAACTTTCCAGCAATAGGAGGTAAAAATATTAAAACGTCCTGTAAAAAAAGATTTTCATTTTTTGAAAAATGACTTGGTTGAGTCCTTTTGTCACACAAATGAGAATTAAAATCTCTGTAATGATCTTAAATAAAATAAAAACCTATATAAAAGTAAAAGTTAGCAGTGAAGAGGAAGCTATTTAATTCAGATAAGAATATGAATTGAGCTTCTTGTCAAACAACCCGGGACCTTTGATGTACTGGGAAAAGCCCTTCTTTAAGGAGTCAGACTGAGCTTTTGTTAGCTCAGATCTCCCCATGATGTGGTTGAGTCTGAGTGACATGGGAATTGGGAGCTGTGAGGGTCACTACTGAAATTAGACCACCCCAGCAGGGATGACGGATCCTGTGAAGGAGGTGAACACTGCCTTTTGCACAGGAGCCTGTGCTTTCTGTGTAGGGGATGAATTGGGGGACACCGGGGAGACTTCTTCCAACCCTGTTCAACAGAAGCACTCAGGAGACAGCATTCTCCTGGGGAAAGGAACAGTCAGCTCAAGAGCAGGTCTCCATTAGGGCCTTTAAAAAACACTTCTTTCCCCAGTCACATTAGATAAAGCTCTGTTAAACCCAGTAGCTCCAGGATGGCTTCACTTTGCTGTAGAGTTGAAGATATGACTTTTAGAGAGCAAATCAGTACACAGAGGAAAAGCATCCAACAGTGTACATCTTTCAGGAAACAGGTGCCACCCTTAGATACAGAAGGATTAAAGAAGTGCTGGTTATAAAGGAGAGGCAAGGAGTAAAGAAACTGGAGGGAGAGTGACATGGATGGGATGTACATGGCTCTGGACTGTCTCTGCAGGTCTGTGTGTTAAAGGTGTGATTCCCAACTTGTGGTGACATTGGGAAGCGGTGGATCCCTTGTGAGGTGTCTAGTGGGGGCTCAGGTCCATGCAGAAGTACAAAACATCTGTCCTTCCTTTCTCTCTTGGCCAAAAGGTAAACCGCTCTGCTCTACCACAAGTTCGCATCATGATGGGCTGCTTTGCCACCACCCCAAAAGCAGAGGAGGAGCCGACCATGGACTGGAATCTCTGTGACTGTGGGCCAGAATAAATGATCTGTTTAGACGTTTCTTATGTCAGAGATTTGTTATAGTGAGATAAAAACTGACTCACTCAGGGTGAGAATAAGGAATGTGTACCACACCTGTGCCAGCAGGAGAGTGGGGAAGTGGCCAGGACCTGGAGGGTGAGAATCTCACAGGGAAATCCAAGGGGGACTGTGACTTGCAAATCAGGGACACAGCCACCGTGATGAGACTCTGCAGGGATGGAGACCATGAGATGTATAGCCTGTCCTCACTCCTCCTCCCCTTGTTTGCTGCGAGGGCTCCTCTCTACCTAAACCCAACAGATACCAGAGGGCAGGGAGCCCACTGATGGTCTTCATGGGAGCCAGACTCCTGGGGCACGGGGCGAGGTAAGCAAGAGGGCGGGTATGTCTGCAGGGCTCAGCAAGACACTTACACGGCAGCATGCCCACCCTGCCACATGGCATATGGCACTGCAGAGCTCAGAGGCTCTTATGGTTTAGAGTGGGACTGCTGCAGGTAACAGGTGACCACACAGACACACTGTGGGAAATGTAAGCACTAGAGAATAAGCCAGGGGTGTTACAATAAACTTGCTCTAAATAAAGTATTTCCCCTGTTCATGCATGTGTATCATATCCACATACAAAACACATCTTGCTAAATGGTTTATATCTAGGTGCTTCAATCAAGGTTTTATTCATGTATTCAAGAACTATTTACTGAGTCCTTATACTTTCCAGGTGTTTGATCAAAATATTATTCTAATTAAAAATGAGAATGGCATCCATCTATGTGCTAACAAATTAGCCTTAAATTTAGTTATATCTTCTTCAAATAATCATTTGAACCTAAGAATAAAAAATATACACAATGACAAAAATCCAAACTGATCATAATATGAACAAGGGACTTACACTGATATTTTTCCAGAAGAGTTAAGTGAATGACCAATTAGCACTTGAAAACATGCTCCATATCACTCATCATTACAGAAAAGCAAACCATAACTATAACAATAGCATCCCACACCAATTAGTATGGCTACTATCAAAAGACAAGCAAACAAACCAGCTCCCAGACAACAGAAAACTACAAGTGTTGGTGACATTGTAGAACAATTGTGTGTAGTTCCCTTGTGCACTGCTGGTGGAAATGTAACAGTTACTATGGAAAACAGTATGGTTAGTCCTTAAAAATTAAGAATAGAATTCATGTATGATCAAGCAATTCTACTTTTGGGTATACACCCAAAATAACTGACAATTTCAACATCAAGAAATCTCTGCATAGCAACATTCACAGCAGTATTATTCACAGTGGCTAAAGGTACAGAGACTCAAATGTCCTTCAAGAGGTGAATGGATAGGTAAAATGTGGTAATGTTATTCAGACTTAAAGGGAGTAAATTCTAACACCTACTACAACGTGGATAAATTTGAAGAATACTCTAAGTGAAATAAAAGAACAGGTATTATATGGTTCTACGGTGAGAGGTAACCAGAGCTGTCAAATTTAGAGATGGCAAGTAGAATAAAACTGCCAAAGAACCAAGGAGAAGGAGAAATGAGGAGTTATCACTTAACAGGTACAGAGTTGATTTTGGGAAGATGAAAAAAGTTGTATGTATGAATGGTAGTGATGGTTGTATGACAATATGCATGTACTCAATGCCACTGAATTGTACACTTAAAATGGTTTACATGGTAAATATATTATGTCCATTTTTATGACAATACACAAAAAGAAATTAAGAAAGAAATACTCACGGATTCCAGCCTAAATCTTGTGGGTTCACATAGAGAACACCGGCTCTGGAGACAGTGGCTGGGGTGGCTGTCCGCAAGTGATGTATCTCAAACAGAAGCCTCATGGAAGGAGTGAGGGCCACCCGTTCATTGCTGGCCAGGGTCAGCACCTGGAAGAGGCAGCATGGCAGTCGCCAGATGCAAACCAGCAAGGGAGCAAAGGAACACCGCCAGCTTACCATGGTAACCAAAGCACTATCCCTAGTAGATGGACCAAAGGCTCTGAATCAAGATCTAAATTTATTCCTAAAGTGACCTGACTGACCCTTGAGAAATAATATCACCTAAATTGACTGGTGAAAGCCAATCTTTAAATGACTGCAAGAATTATTACTAAGCTAAATATAAGTGGATTAAATGACAAAGCCCAAATAGCAAGTACAATTAATTCTCTCTAGAATCTGAAACATCACATTTAACAACTGGCCTATAGGAACTCTTACAAGAATGCAGACCCCAGTCCTTTATTTTATGAGGAGGAATGTTTTAGCTTGGAAAGCAGTAATTACTGTTAATACATGATGGTTACTACCTATAATCCAGAATAATGATGGCTACTGATTTGTCTCTCCTGACCCCCACCAAATAGACCTTTGGTTACTTAATTAGTATCTTACAGACTTGTCCCATCACCTTGTTTTAGCTGGGGATGCTAGATTAAATGAGTCAAAAATGCTTGGGAAAGCACTTAAACTCAGTCTGTAGTCATAGGGTCTATAATTTTAATATCTAAAGTTTGCCCATTATTATATAACACAAACTGTATTTTTTTTTTAAATTTTATTTAAAGAGGGGGGAAGCAAAACAGAAAAAAGGGTAGAAACAATACAGAATTTCAAAAAAAAGCAAACAGTAAGAAATCACTATTTGATACATTACATATTGTCTTCTTGGATATAGTTGTTCAAGTTACAAAATTAAAGCATACAAAGTGGACATTCAAACAGTGAGGCTGCAAACAGTTCTGTTCACTGATCCAACAAAAACTTAGTAACATGGTTATCAATCCTACACACTTAAGTATACATACAGTTATCTCTTTTAGA